>OMLI01060291.1:0-12787 GCA_900302605.1 Rondeletia loricata
CTGAATGAGAACCACAGTGAGTGAATTATCACTCATCTCATCATATAATATGCTTTAATATTTTGTCATATAACATATACAATGTTCAAAACATTTCAATCATGTAATTAAAATCACACCAATATCCATTTCAAGGAGCAAGATATAATTGGAGCTTGTCAATTCATGCTTTATTTTCATGAAGAAAAACGTAACTTCTATGTAAACAGTCTCATTCTTCCATAATGTATGTCTTTAGATCACAATATTGGGGAAATCAGGGAAATAAACATTGTTATTTTACTCTGCACAGAAGGTCTTGTAGCCTGGTATTATAGTATCTAAATAATGTGATGCCCAAAGTATGACCAGGACATTTAGGCAGCAGGGTGGTGTAGTGAGTAGGGAGACCTTCAGCCATAGGACCTGGGTTCAAGCCACTGTGTTGGAAATGATCCACCCTGCTGAAGTGTTGTTGAGCAGGACACTGAATCCCTGCCAGCTCCAGGAGTGCTGCTCTGTAGCTGACTCTGTGTCTGACCTCGCAGGAGGGGGAAAGCAAAAAGAGAATTTCCCTATGGGGATCAATGAGTATCACATTATTTAAATTTTAGGCTTTTAGCTGATGCTCTTACTTACAGGGCTTTACAGTGAGTGCACCAGTGGAATACATTTACCACACTGTATAGTTGAGATTATGTTTTCAGTGCTCTTATTCTTGAATGCAGGTAAATGGAATTGGCTTCAGCGATCACTCTCTTTCAAGCGGCCATGTGCGGAGACCATCCAGGAGGGTGGAAGTGTCTCCTGCCCCAAGTCCAGAGTTACCTCGCAGCCGCTTGGCTTACGGGACCCTCCGTTTTGGGACCTACACCCTCCCTGGTCCCAGTCAGCCACTAAGGATGGGCCCTCTGCCGGACCACTCACTTGGGTCTGATTCATTTCGCCATTACGCCTTCTCAGAGGTACCTCGTGGCACGCGGCTGCACGCATCCACATCCGCTCACGGGAGCTACCGCCATAAGTCAGTCAAACAGACAGCAGGGCCACAGCCCGTATTCACAGAGGCTGCATTTCAGCACAGTAGCCACAATGGCTCTCCCCGGAGTCACCACCAAACTGATGTCCAGAGGGAGACTAATAATAGTGTGCGGAGACAAGCTGGCTATGGGACCCTTGGTGCTAGCCAGCGTGGGGAAGAGCTAGCCAGGCTAGCTCAGGTCAGGAGGGAGGGCCAGGGGCTAGGCAGACAGAATTCATACCCACCCTCAGTGGCCAGCATGGAGGTGGATTTGACTAGGAGGATGGAAGCGGAGCTTCCCATTCAGCAGATACAGACGAAGAACGTTATGGCACTGTAAGAATTTATCCTTTTTGTTGAACGTGTGTGTGTGCGTGTGTGTGTCACTTTGTACATTTAAAAAAATGAAATACATTCAGATGTTCTGTCTTTGGTGTGCGCTTAAGGCCTGCAAACAGTATTTTGAGTATTTTGAGTGTATTTTCCCACCCATTGCTGTCTTCTCACACAGGAAGTCGGACAACAAGGCTCCAGAGCTGACATTAGAGAGGGCTGTGAACCTGCTGACTCAGGACGATGAGGACACACTGATCTCTGCAGCCGGCTTCATACAGAATCAATGTTTTAACAGCACTGATGCTAAAAAGATGGTACACTTCATTGTCTCAGCTGCTATACATATGGGCAGTGAGGGTACTTGTGGGATACAGCTAACTGGCTATTCCTGTGAAGATTACAGTTCTCATTTCTTACCAGTTTACTGTGTTGGCCGCGAAATATGCAAAAGCCAATAGCTAACATCATGACAGAGATACAAAGATTCAAAATAGATTCAAAATAGAATATGTTGGCAGCTAAACATGTAAAAGCCAACATAAACAAAAACAAAAGCCAAGCCATTTCGCTTCAAGGTCAGTGAGAGATTCGCAGGAACAATAAAATAGCTTATCTCATTTGGATTTAGGAAGTGGTGCATCAGTCCCCTCATCTCAGTGTGGTGTCATTCATCTTGGTGAGGGATGTCTGATACGTTTAAATGGTTTTATGTCTATGTGTCTGTCTGTCTGTCTATCTGTCTATAAATCTATCAATCAATAATCAATTTTTACCTCCAGGTATTCTATCTCCACGGGATTGCGAAGCTCCTGCACCTCCTCCAGAGCGACAGCGAGGAGGTGCAGCATGTCGCCGCCGGGGCGCTGCGTAACGTAGTTTTCCAAAGCAGCGAAAACAAGATGGAGGTGAAGGAAAACGAAGGCGTGGCCACCATTCTGCGCGCACTAAAGAGCAGCCGTGATGTGGAGACCAGACGGCAACTTACTGGTCAGTTTCTTGCAGATGTTGAACTTAACAAATAGATATGTAATTGCTTCCCTATTTAGAAACACTGTCGCTCTACCACTGGCTTTGTTTGCTGTATATATATTGGATTGAAGACTTAAAAAAACCCTCTGAATCTTATTGTGTGGGCTTTGACCTCTGTGTGGAAGGGGAAGGCAAAACGACACATTTTCCCTTTGGAGAATAATAAAGTAACGCAGAAACCCTGCCACTCTCCACCTTTCTCCTAGGTCTACTATGGAACCTGTCTTCTCATGACCTTCTGAAGGAGCAGCTCTCCAGAGAGGCCTTACCTGTCCTCACCAAGACAGTCCTGGTGCCCAGCTCTGGCATATCTGAGGGCGAGAACCCTAAAGATGAGCTCCTAGCTGACCCAGACGTTTTCCACCACGCTACCGGCTGTCTGCGGTAGGCTACTTTGTTTGCTTTGAAACTGGATACTTACTCTTCCAGTGAAACAGATACTACTACTGGTATCAGATATTCGGCTGATACCAGACTAAAATAAGGTATTATATTGGAGAATTTCCCCAATATTAAAATCTGACAGCAAGAGTCAGTTAATAAGTTAGACATCAAATAAATTACTTGGTATTCTGCCTTTCTCTGTAATGGGGAAAAATCATATCTCACTGATTTTGTCCCCATTGACCCCAAAATCATAGTCTAAGTTTCTGTTCAGTATACATATTGGATTGGATTGGTACTTAATATTGACAGTTTAGTATTCATAATCTGTATCAGCAGTGGAAAAAGTATTAGTGCAGCCCTAGTTTTGAGGGTTGGGGTTGAATTCCTAACCAGAGCTAATAAGCTGTGGTATAGTCCTTGTTTACTCAGAAACAAGTCCCAGCCCAGCCCAACTTAGTTATGACTGAACAATCTCTCATCATGGTGTTAATTTTTAGGAGCCCTTGTCAGAATCCTGCTGTAAAGAGTAATTTCCACAGAAATAGAATCAGTAGAATGGCCACTTCCTGATGGATCAAGGTCATCTCTTTTGTTGCACTTCCAACATCATTCCAGTTCTATGGTAATTTCTCACTTAGGGGACACAGCTCCTAGAAACAAGCTAGGCGTTCTGTCTTTTGACATGTTAAAGCCAGTCCAATAATGCGAAGTTCCCTTGGCAAATGGCAATGGCAAATTTATAAACAGATAATTGCACTATAGGATTGAAAGTCCACCCATCAGTTCAGTGGCCACTAAGTATAACCAAAAAGAAAGCTGATACTGCTGGCTCATTAAAGCCCACTCACCAAAATTCTGAAGTAATCACCACTATTCTGGAAGCCAGGGGAACCACAATTTATCCTTTGTGGTCCAAGATTACGTATCAAGTTGTTGGCTTCTAGTTGACCATTTGCTTGTTTGGACAGATAACAACTCCTATTTACAAAGCAGGGGATATCAGAATTACTGTTCCCCTGGCAACTATGGCCAAATGAAAACGGTGAGAGTCTGAATTATTCATCAGGCCCTCTCTTCTCTCCGGTTCGCTGAACTGAAATCACTCAGTCCTCGTTGTCCCATGTTATCATGTTCTCCTTATCATGTTCTAACCCTTTTCAGGCAGCATTCCTCCCTCCCATTCCTCCCTCCCTCCCATTCCTCCCTCCCATTCCTCCCTCCTGCGGTTCAGTAAAATGATGAGTTATCTCACCACCAGTTTTGACTGCTGTTAGCCTTACTAACAAATTCAGTGGGACCGAACACATTTTCTCTGCAAAACCTCTACTCATCCTTATTCGAGATTCACAAATGCACTTCAACTGAAGTGTTAACAAATTCTGTTTTTGTTTCCAGGAATGTAAGCTCCGCTGGTCCGGATGGCAGGAAAGCAATGAGGGAGTGTGAGAATCTCATTGACTCTCTGGTGTACTACATTCGGGGCACCATAGCTGACTATAAGCCAGATGATAAGGTGCAGTGATAAGCATTCCAGAGAGAAAGTTTCTTTTCTCATTCAACTTCTCATTACTTTTCAAGCATTTGCTTGGCAGTCTTATCTACAGTGCAACGTACAATGAGTGTACCAGTAATTTGGCTTGAATTTCTATATCTCCAACATTCTCAAATCATTCTCTACCACATGTGTATATATACAATTTTGTGTATTACTTAGACACATACTATTTTTCTACACTGCACTTCCTCAATGATTATCTCATGCCCAATCACCCTGCATATATCCATTCAGCCTGCAGTATGCTAGTAGCTAGTAGCGGTGTGTGTTTGAACAGCAAGCCATACAGTATGTAATTTGACATTTGTATCTACTCATCTCCTCTGTAGTCTACAGAGAACTGTATGTGCATCCTGCACAACCTCTCCTATCAGATTGAGGCAGAGCTTCCCCAGAAGTACGCCAGAGATCTCTATGAATCTCGACAGAACCTGGCTCCCAAGGCGAAGACTCCGGGCTGTTTTGGTTATCGCAGTGTCAAGATCACAGAGGTAATCCCCTTATACGATTATCAAACTTGACAATACAAAGGTTGTCCTCATGTGGTACAAATATTTGATGGCAATATTCAGTGAAAACTAGGTTTGCTGCATGCTTAATCACTCAAAGGCCAATGTTTTTTGGTAATTTTTCTTATTTTTCACAATGTGAATAAAAACATAAAACCGAATGACACATTTTGCATCACTGCTTCATCAGGTTCACTTCTGCCAGCAACTCAAAGACCTACTGCTGTACACAGGACACCATACTCTTATTGGCAAAATACAATTCTTCATTAAGTAAATGTTTGAGGCAAGAGACACTTTAGCTTGAAATAGTGCCCTAAGCACAACCGTGCATGCATACCTTGCATTTAGTACATAGTTACCTTTAGTACGTAGCTAGTTAATTGCATTGTGTAGTGTCTTATGCTATCAAATATATGTTCTTGTTTTTAATATATGTGGTTTTAATATTGTAAAAAAAAGGTTCAATAAAAAAATGACCCATCAACTCCTCCCCTGTACCTGCATGTGCACACACACCTCAGATCATCTAACTCCAGTGCAGCTACTCAGTGGGCAAAAAGTCGATGACTGGTTGTACTGGGCAGCTCCCAGGAATATAAACTAGGGTGTTGCTGAAAAGGGGTTTGCATGCTCAGTCAATCTTCCCACGTTAAATAAAGTTTTAAATGCATACACAGACACAGACAAGCCTGACAAGAAAAACAAGATGATGAAAACTATGTATGTTATTCAATGTTCATCTTCTGCCTAACAGTTGCCTTTTGGAGATGATATAACCCCACTAAACTGAACTAAAATCAACTGCTGCTTACAACCTGCTTTTCTTAGCATCTTGAGCGGCAGTGTCCCCTGCTGGAGGAGAAGGCCAACCCCCGAGGCATAGAGTGGTTATGGAGCGCCATCACTGTTCGGATGTACCTGTCACTGATCGCCCGCAGCATGCGTCACTACACGCAGGAGGCGGCCATAGGAGCCCTGCAGAACATCACAGCTGGAAATGGAATGGTAAGGAGGGACAGGTGCAGTTCACATGTTTGGATCACCATGTTTGAATAGCAACTTTATTCCTCTTCACAGTTTTATAGGTGTATTCTGTAATCCAATGAGAAACAAAGTAGCTCATCATAGAGTTGCAAGAGTTAGAGTTCTGGATGCTGACCAGTTGTCACAGCTATGTTCACACTTCAGTATATACATAGTTGGATCCTCTAATGTTTTAGTTATAGATTAGAGTATGATTATAGTTTGGGTTATGGTGAGTTGAGAATGTTATGCCAAGCAAAGGCACAGGCAGAACAGTCACAATACTGGACCCTGATTGGCCTACAACACCAGCTCCTCTAATTAAAATGAGGTAAACCTGCAGTAAATGCGTTCCAGTTCAAATGCTGCGTTGACTGGAGTTAGTTTGAAAATGCAGTAACTTTAAATTAAACTAATCAAACAAAATCAAATTTAAAAAATGTCCTCATTGAACATATTTGATATATATGTATATAAATAGAAGAAAAATCGAATTCCTATAATATGGGACCTGTAACAGTTCATTTCCAAAACACCATATATCTATTGTGGAAAAAGATCATCATCTGAAGTTCATCATTCAATATCTCTAAAATATAGAAGATCCAGTTCGTAAAAATGAGTATCATATTGTCAACCAGAGACTTAAATGACCTACTATCCTTTAAAAAGTACAATAATGTGTTTACATTTTGTTCTACCAATCATTTTGTGACTGTAGCTGTCAATCGCACGTATTGTACAAATTCTCCATACTGGCTGTGGTCTGGCAGGTGACCGAAGCCATCGCCCACACCATTGTACAACGGGAAAATGGCCTTCAGCACGTCAGGAAGATGTTACAGGAGGGAGAGAGTGATGTGAAGAGGACGGCCGTGTCGCTACTGAAAAACCTCTCGCGCTACAGGGAACTGCACCCTGACATTGGTAATTTCTCCATTTAAACTTTGACATTTTGAATATTAGTCTGTTATTTTTCTCCACAAGGCACTTGCTTGCTTTGTTTCTGTATTTGTACCTCAAATAACGAAAAGATGCCATGTTAACATTGCTGCCGTTGCTCATTGAAACCAATGTGCTGCTGAATTTTCCTCTTGTTCAGTTCACTACTTAATTCGGACACCTTGGGAAAACTGCACGATTGCAACAGATTTGATTCCACTTTGTTTCACCTAAAGTCAAGCAGGTGTTGCCAGAGCTGGTGGGGATGCTGCCCAACGACGACACCGGCACAGACCTGCCCACGGAGGTGACGGCATCCCTGTGTCACATCCTCATTAACCTCAGCCAGAACGAGACGCAGCACATCAAAGCCATCGTCAACCACGGTGCCCTCCCCAAGATCATCAACATCAGCACCAAGGACAACGGGTTAGTTAGTGCTCACCATATCATATATCATAACTTGGAGTGCTGATATACAGTCTGAGGCATTTGTGTATATAACAACTGCAGTAGATGTGTCGTGCCACTTTATAAAAAGCACATTGCCATGGACACAGGAAGAAGAAAAGTAAAGAGGAAGGACATTTTTTATTTATTTCACCTTTCCATTTCTTAGTTATGGGCCAACGAGGGCGGGTCAAGCAGCATGCATCGTGCTACACAGCATGTGGAACCACAGTGAACTCCACGGAGCCTACAGGAAGGTGGGTTCCTCCGCATGTTACACTGCAGTGTACGGTGTGGTTTCTTAAAGGATAATGGCAGTGTTTCTTAAAAGGTTTTTGCCAATTGTCTAGTTTGCTCCTCTCCTTCACATTATTCCTGCTGGTGTCTGCACACAGTCAGCACAGTTGGAGAGATCAGGGCTCATTTTTTCTACCTTCAGAAGAAGCCATTTGTTGCCATTCATTTTTGCACAGTATGAACACCTTGGAAAACATGAAGCCTAACTTGGTTTTGTCAAAGTTTCTGTGTTATCGTCATTTCGTTGTGCCCGAGTTGAGTGTTTTCATATCAGTGCGCGCATTATGTTAGGCTCTGCTTATTGTCAATCACCTGACAGGCACAGGAAGAGAAGGAAGTCTCCACCAGGAAATAATCCCACAAACTTTATTGTCACATCCATGTCTTTTTATTTAGGGCCTTTGTTAGCCGGGACAGCAGTTCATTTCAAGCTAGGTTAGACACAGTAAAGTTTGTATTTCAAAAGCAACGTAAAATGAGTAAAACATTTAAAGAACCTCTGGATTACGGTATAAATTCAGTGTCCACAGATTGGTTGTCTCCTCTCTCTCAACAGGCCGGGTATAGGAAAGCCGATTTCATCAATGCGAGGACGACAAAGGCTGTGAACTCACGAGACTGAGCAGAAGAAACCTAGATAACAAACTGAAGTTGCAGCATGCTCGTCGACACTTTTGGTCCCAAAACACTCAATGCACTGTTCTATTGTATCGAAGCTTCTGACTTTCTTTTCCCCGTGCTGCAGACAAAAGCTTGTAAATTGTACGCAAGTTTCCCTTAAAGGACTCTTTAGCTTTATTAGCATTCCTCATTGAAACCAATGAGTACTATTGGCCACACTCTTGCAGCTAGCGGTGAAACTTTCCCCCCAGCTGTCTGGTGAAGACAAAGTATGCCTATACCATCAAAATTGTGTGTATTGTTTTTTTCTCCTTGTGTTAGTATGTGTCAGCTCCACTTAGACTACTGCTGTGTATTCTCAAGCACTTCAGACGTTACTGTAAGTATACAGAGAACCAGAAAGAAATGGTCAGAAATCAAAATCCTTATGCTAAAGCAATTGTGAAGTATGAAAAAAAAGGAAAAACATTACTAGTTGTCAAACTAATGTACTATTATATATAAATGTATATAAATGACATTTTTTAACATTAGGATTTCCTACTGTAACACACAAAAACAAGCTGATCCCTAGCCCTTGCCTTCTGACGTGAATGTTTTCCAGACATGAATAAACCCTTTTAAATGATCTTTGTTGTTCATCATTTCTATGTAATAGTTTGTTAATCACTCAAGTAAATGCCAGATCACAACAGCTCATAAATCACTATTGGTGAATTAGTAAACTAGTTTTCAATATTCTCCTAACTTAGTTTCCCCATGAAATCAATGAGTATTCAGTCATTGCCAAGTCATTATATAATGACAAATGAAAGTGGTTCCATTGTGCATAGTTTAGTATGTACAACCCCTTTTATGCCAAGTACTCCCCTTTTCATTACCATCGACAAATGATAAATTCAGTGAGCAGAAGTTGAGTCTTTCATCAGAAAATAACACTGTGCTTCCAAAGTACAATTTATCAATATGATCAAAGATCATTTTTGACCCTTTACACTTGAACACACGTGAGTTACACAGCACATACCCAAGCTGTTATTTAATTTGGAAACATGCAAACCAAATTAAACAATTCCTTCAATCATTTGCAAATCAAGTGTGGAAGAGGAGGTCTGTGTCAGTGGAATAGACTACTGCATCAGATGTTTGGCTCATAGGTTCACACTTGTCAGACAGTCTTGTGTTGGTCAATGCTTGGTGACTTTGAGGCCCTGAAGCAGCGTTGACCTTGCAGGGCGAGCTGCACTGCGGTACAGCTGAAGGGGGGAGGAGCAGGGAGGCTGGACGCCAATCAACATCACCCCTCCCACACAAGGCTGAAGGACAGAGCAAAAAAACCAACATGTTTAATAACTGTATCAAGGTGTGCATAGGGTCAGTTCACTTTCAACTTGGAGGGAAATGAAAAATAGTGATATTCTTTAATGGTGATTTTAGAATGATGATTCTGGTACATTGGACAGTAGACAGTGGAGACAGATTGGAAAGGTGTGTGTGTGTGTGTGTGTGTGTGTGTGTGTGTGTGTGTGTGTGTGTGTGTGTGTGTGTGTGTGTGTGTGTGTGTGTGTGTGTGTGTGTGTGTGAGAAGAGCTGAACACACCCCTCGCCCACCTCAATGCCCCAAAATAGGATGCTCCTCCTCAGAAATCCTTTGCTCAGCCAGTTTTTATTTAAAAAGGCTAATTACCACAGGGACCCACTTTGTGTAATAAAGCTGATCCCAACTGGGAACGCTAACAAGGCCTCACTTGATTTGAGGCAAGATGTGATCAAGGAATTTCCTAAGTCAAATTAACATTATCCCACATAATGATTACAGCTTTATATTGGTGATTCTTCCTCCTCCACCATTTGAAAGAAGTGGCACCCACTGTTATAAAATAATTGAGAGCACAAAATCAAAACAAATTAGGGTACTTTACAGTGGATAGTAGGTAACTTATAATAGTAACACTTTGGCAGACTGGATCCTCTATACTTTAGAGGTATTGAATAAGGAACTTTTTTATTTTTTTGTACATACCCCTGCTGATCTAACAGGTCCTCCGCTGATTCCTCCAGGTCTTCTGGTTTGGACACCTATGCAATAAATATAAAATAAATAATACAATAGCCAAGACATTGTGCTGTGATAGCATGATAATGTAGCTGAGAACACTTGAGGTTCACCAGGCAGTATTGCAGATGCAGACCAGCTAATACTTTGTAATACTTTGTAACTTCTGTCTTTGACCTGATGGTCCTCACCAGTAAGTGGAGATGAGTGGAAATCAGCTGTGGAGCAGGAAGTGCAGGCAGGATGGGTTGAGGAGCCTGGATTCTGAGTCCATGGACTACGGGACACTAACAGCATCTGCTCCTTTCTGTGGGCAAAAGGATTGATTGGTTGACTGATTGATTGATTTTGATCGTTAAACAGGGATGTCATTTATTTCTTTTTCTAGATTCACGATTATTTAGACACCCAGCATCTATTCATTTGTAATAGTAGATTATTATTTTCCTGCTTTTTTCAAGCCTTTTTGTGTTCCTGCCCTCATCCCTGTTTAAGAAATTATGAGGTACACATATTATAGGCTGTAGTAAGTCATTATACGCTGCTGCTTGTGCGTCCTCAGTCCACAAGGGAGAGTTAAGTACAGTATATGACAGCACTGCAGCTCTTCTGAATGCTTCTTTTGTTTATAGTGTTTTGGCACAATAGAGCGCTGTTGGCCACTAGGAAATCCATGATGTTCATCTTATGTTTCTGTCATTTACTCTGATAAGTAGACAGACCCTATACAAAATTTTATTTTGCCATAAGACCTGTGGAAAACTTGTAAGGTGTTTATTTTTTCATCCATAGAATAAATGTTCATTTACAGACAAAAACAGAAGGGAAGGAGTGCTGGATCCTCGTTGTAGGATGAACAGGTGCTGTTTGAATGTAGGTAACAGCTGAGATGGAATAAGACAATGTATGGGGAAGTCTTTGTAAATATATTTTAAGATCCAGTCAAAAGTATGTCAGGAATAAACATACTTTTTGACCAGCACAAAGGGTTCGTTTTCAGAGCGACTGGCTTCAGGAACAGGAGTCCATGCCTCTTCATGTGACCATATTGTGTCTTTGCTGCTCTCAACCATGTCTTCCTCCTGCTGTGACTGTATGCCAGTGTAGAGGGCGGGTGTATACCATGCTATAGCCTGTGTAAGTCATCAAAATATAAATTATAGCAATTATAGTATGATAAGCAAATGAGGGGTTTCATTCCAAATTCACTCCAACAAATCTACTGTAAGATTATTTCTTACTTGGCCATTTTCTTTGCATAGGACTGTAGTGTACTTGGGATCCAACATTATCCGCTTCATCCCTGGCCAAACTAAGTTCCCTGGGTGCTGTGTCACCCTTCCAGAGGCCTCTGCCCACACCTTAAAAGTCGAAAAAATACACACAGTATCTTAGATCAACCACAGGCAACATATACTTTTTTTAAATCAATCAATTATCCAGTCAAAATACTTAGATTCTGTTCCAACCTCATTAATCAGCTTGTATCTTAGAGATACAAGGGGTAATTACATCAGATCCTAGTGTAGTGGACCTACAGTGATGAAGCCGCCTGTTTTAAGGGTAGTGCTGGGAGGGAAGTGGAATTCTGCCACAGGACGTCCTGCCATGTTTTGTAGTAGACGAAATCTACCAATGTTCTGCTCTCTGTTGGACACGTTTCCCAGCCTCAAGAACAACCCTCCAAGGTGGATGTCTACAATCCGTATACTGCCTGTGGTACTGGAAAATAGTCGTCATCATCATCATCATCATCATCATCATCATCATCATCATCATCATCATCATCATCATCATACTACACTCATGTACTCCTTACATTTAGCTTTACATGGGGAGGACTGAATTTATGTCTTGATGTTGGAGCCCTGTGTCATTATCATCATCGCCATTATCATCATCACTGTCATCACATTATCATTCTTTGGCTCCGCCCATTGAGATGAACTAAACCAATGAGATTACTTCTGCCTTCAGAGCAGCTCTGCCTGAAGAAATGTTAATATACCTAAAACTCCAATCTGCTCCTTCAAAGCAACTATACATCCGGTAGGCCCATACCTTGAATATTTGTCCCTATGCTGCCTGGCTGTTTGAGGCTTCCTGTCCTGTGTGCTGCCAACAACGCTCTTCTCCACCATGTTGTTAGTCAACACGAGCCACATGTCTGTGGAGTGCTGGGCCGAGCCAGCCTGCACAGACCTAGGACATCTGCTGTGAGCAAGAACTTTGTTTCCATCTGCAAGCACAGTTAATAAGACATAACATAACATAACATAACATAACATAACATGACATGACATGACATGACATGACATGACATGACATGACATAACATAACATACATAGCATAACATAGCATAACATAACATAACATAACATAACATAACATAACATAACATAGCATAGCATAGCATAACATAACATAACATAACATGACATGACATGACATGACATGACTTGACATGACATGACATGACACGACATGACATAACATAACATAACGTAAAATTCCAATTGTGTGCTTGACGTACTGATATGATTTTCTTCATCCTGTTTTCTGTCCCAGTATTCAGCTG
>OMLI01060292.1:0-11503 GCA_900302605.1 Rondeletia loricata
GTGGATGGTTTATTGTGACCAGCCTAAGGAACACCTGAGCAATAATCATGCTGTCTAATCAGCATCTTGATATGCCATACCTGTCAGGTGGATGGATTATCTCTGCAAAGGAGAAGTGCTCACTAACACAGATTTCAACAAATTTGTGAACAAAATTTGAGAGAAATAGGCCTTGTGTGTACATAGAAAAAGTCTTACATCTTTGATTTCAGCTCATGAAAAATTGGAGCAAAAACAAAAGTGTTGTGTTTATATTTTTGTTCAGTGTATGTAAGATTATGTAAAATAGCACCCCAAGATGAATGATGACTCTAAATCAAAACAAACTCAAAACGAAGACAAAACCTGCCTGAGGGGCAATGATGTTATCGCTCCCCTATTTGCTGTGTTAGGTAACTCTGTTCTCTGTACATATGTTTTCAGGACAGAATAAAGAAGACAAAATAAAACGACACCACATTTAAGTCCTCAATTCATAATTTATCAGCAAATCGCCCGGCTAAAGTTAGCCACGGTTGGCATAACAGACGAACAGCCTATAACGTAGTAACATCCTGCCACTACAGAGGCGCAGCATAGCAACAAACATAACGTTAGCCTGGTTAGCTCAAAATATAATGGAAACACATTACAAACCAACTGGGCTTTGCCCTTATCAGGCTCAGCCCTGCACAGCTCTGCATGGCCTGGTTCTGAGTAATGGAAATGAGGTATTAGATCTAGTTAGTAGGGCAAGACTAGTTTCCCAAATAGTCCAGATAACAAATGTAAGATAACGTAAATTGCGTTTACCTGTCTAGGAGTAAAATGAACAACTCTGCATTGGTTTTAATTCCATAGACTGCCTTTAAGGTGGTTTCAGTGTGAAGTTCTGCACTTGATATGATGTGACATGCGTGTTTGTCCTTGCCCGACTTATGGCACTGCTTTGCAATTTCACTTGCAGAACACACAAGAAAAAATAAACCTTTAACTGCAAAGTCATGAGGAACAGACATTTCTTTTGTATAAAAATTTGTACAAAGGATGTGAACAAAGGTGTGAGATTAATTTGAATTTACATTGGAAGCAGCCAGAACCCAATTAGTAGGCCAGTCAGTTCAGGTGTTCAATTTCACACAAAGCCCACTGCTGTGTGAAATCCAAAACTAGACATAATACTCACAGTGGAAGGAACTGCTACAACTAGGATGTATCCCTTTGACAGATATGTAATAATTCTGCCTGCAATGATAATGACTCGGATATTACGGATAGATAAATATCCTCCGTGATTCCCCTCCTCTCCTTTCCTGACACAACATCTCTGATGATGCAATATGCCAGCATGTGAAGTGGAATGAGCGTAGAATCAGAACTACTGAATCGAAACTGTCTACTGTCACTCTAGGCAAAAGGAGACGGTCATTCCCACTGAGCTGCCCCTGGTTCAGGAGGTTACCACCACTCTACGGGAGTGGGCTTCCATATGGAGGGACCTCTATGTGGTGAGCCAGCCCTGTCTGTCTTCCCCCACTGGAAACACACACACACACACACACACACACACACACACCCTCCTGTCAGATATGATGTAAGGCTGTTAAACAGCTGTGTTGGCAGATGCTTCAGTTAACCACATGGAACCACACATCTAGGTGAGACACACAGTGGTATTTACCAATACACAGATTATGATATAACTATCCCTTGTGCTATTTTGGGAGAGCATCTATGTAGAAACCTGACATGGATGTTAAAGGAAAATGGGTGAGAGCAGATATGTCATTGGGGTTATCAAGTGGGCTCCTCCCTTCACAGAGTTTTTGTTGAACCTCCAGACTCAAAAAGTTCTGGTATCCCAGATCAAGCCCCTCTGCACCCACTCGCAACACTAAACAGAACTGTGTTCATCTACACTACCTTGTACCTACACTTAGACTTATACCTAGTTCACAACATTACCCAAACTTGCTATTGGTCTCAACAACTATATGCTAATAGAACGGCTGACCCCCTGGCTTGAAACAGTCAGTTTTGTATTTCATACTCAAATGTGCTTGTTTGTCTGTCTGAGCTGTACACATGTTCATCTCTCTGTTTCCGCCGACAGGGGGACAAGCGTGAGATGTTCAACTCTGTCCGTGATATGATCTACGACCTCATCGAGTGGCGCTCCCAGATCCTGTCTGGTACCCTCCCGCAGGATGAGCTCGCCGAGCTCAAACAGAAAGTCACCTCCAAGATAGACTATGGCAACAAGTAAGGATCCGCTTTTTAAGAAGCTTTTAGCGTTAGCCTTCCCTCCCCACAGCTTATATCCCTTTATCCCCATATCTAGCTGGAAAAATGACTCTTGTGTGAATAGGTCAGCAGTCTCAGTCAATAGAAAATGACAGGTCATCCCTTAGGTTGAGGACAAACCAGAGGGATTTAGCTTCGGCAAACCATACTGTATTCCATCATGAAATGACAGCTCTTGCTGTATCTGTAGCGGGCCCGGAAAATCGGTTGAAAATTAAAATTGTGAAGCTCCACTCTGCTCCTGTGATGAAACTTTGAACCTTTGGCCAGGTAGAGAAATGGATTTTGCCTCTGAAGCGGCAGGGAGTGGTGAAGTGATGAACTACATTGACTCCACCTTGGCAGCAAGCTGCTCTGTGTTGAAACAGTTGGACGGAGAAGGAGGGCTCTGAAAGAAAAAGGAGGGAATATTAGAGGGAAAATGAGGAAAAGGGAGCATAGAAAATGTGTTTAGTGTGCAGGCGGGTGTTTGTGGTGAGAGAGACATTTCTCCAATGTTTCTCTCTCTCTCGCTGAAAGGCTGTGTCTGAGCCTGCAGGTTGGGCTGATGTGTCCTCCCCCACTCTCCTGGCAGTCCTGCCTCCTCCACACTCTGTGCACCTTTAAAAAGGCCTGCCAACATTAGTCTGTCTCTATCTGTCTTCTCGTCTCAGCCGCCTCAACTCTGCTCTGGCCACAGGCCTGCCTTGTTCACCACTGTTTCTTCTCTCACAAATATAGGCATGCACACATGAACCTGTGTTCACACATGCACAGACATATAGACACACAAGGGCTTGCACACACACGCACACACACACCCACACACAATATTTATCTCCTCTCTCATAGTGTGGTATTACATGTTTTCATCTCAAAGGGTCCCGACAATCAGTAACTCTCCCCCTTTTTGTACAAGGTACCTGGATCTTGACCTGGTGGTGAGAGATAAAGATGGTAACATTCTGGACCCAGAGCTAACCAGCACTGTCAGCCTGTTCAGAGCACACGAGGCAGCCTCCAAACAAATTGAAGACAGGATCCAAGAGGAAAAGGTAAAGCTAGCACCTAGAGGAGACCTGGCCTAGCCTCTTAGACCCCATTTACAGTACACCTGGCATAAAAAATATGTATCTGGATAAGGAAAAACACATGCAAGGTGTGAATGCACACAGTACACCTTGCTATTGGAATGTGAACAGATCAGATCTTGAATGTGGTCTCGTCAACTCTGGCTGATCGGATCTCAGCCAGAGTCAACGAGGTGTAAATGCAATCCGTATAGTGCGTTTGCATTAGGGGAAAAGTCTCACGTGGTAGAGAATCGTAGAAGATGACCCCTCGCGCGGCAAAGGAAAAGCAAGTACAGTCTGTACAGTAGCATCACTTCAGTGACACACCTGCCATGTTTGTTTTTGTTGACTATAGATGGACTTGCTACCTCCCTGCCTGACTTGCCTGCTTTGCATAATGCATGTGAAAAATGAGATCCAATCACAATGCAAACAGAATGCAGACAACGAGAATGCATATAAATTGAAGCTGTAAATGCAAGGGCATGATCAGATCTTTCAGTATCTTTATAATAAGTCCAGATGCAGATTGCACTTTAATACCAGGTGTAAATGAGGTCTTACAGTCACCATGTAGAGTCACTGATTCAACTACTCCATACCCATCGTGATCTGTAATGCAGAAGTGATCATAGGCCATCAGCACCTTTGACTTGGTGGTCTGTGGAGAAAGAGGAAGGAAGAGTGAAACAGAGGGAGGGGGTGGAAGGAGGCAAAGCGAGTGAATCTTCATCATATCACCAGTAAAGAAACAGTTTAGCAATGCAGGAAAATTCTCCTGTGACTGAGCCCATATGTTGGATTAACATTGAGAAGAGCGTTATTTTAGAGAGCACTGTTGGATCACACCTCCCGTGGAGACTGCTTCCTCCACAGTAGCATCTGCTGCCCACCTCCCCTTCACCAATAGACCTAGAGTTCAACCTGGAATGGAGTGTGGCATCTGCACAACTTCAGTCAAGGGATGAGTTAGAATTTTCGAACTTTCGACTAGTCACGCTCGAGAAAATGAATGACAACGAATTGAAATGCAAATTGTGCAACACTTAAGTTATCGTACCACAAGTCAACAACAACAATGCACTCACATTTAAAAGCAAAGCATCCGACCGAAACCGTACAGCCACAGACAGTAAGTGTCCAATCATCCATAGTTAGCTTTGCTACGAGGCAACGTCGCTGTGATGATAACGTGCGGGACAATACAACAGCGCTTATCACAAGGATGATAGCAATAGACATGCTACCCATAACTCATTGAAGGAAAGGGTTTTGTGAATTAATGGCATTCGTGGAACCCGAGTATACGGTCCTATCCTGTAAAAGCATTACCTCACGAATCGAAAAGCTGTATGCTGGTACTGCTGGAGATCTCCGCAAAACTTGGAGGTGCGGGGGATTTCGAATTGTAGAATATTCGCTTTCAATAGCCATCAACTATTTGAAAATAATTTTGGCCTGTCATGCACATCCCTACTTCAGTCTAGAAGTGGGAAAAAATGGGGCCACTCTTTGGTGCAACAATATACTTGACTGCTCAGGCTCAGTTCCCCTGTCTAAACCTCCCTATATTTTACACAGCCCATCACCGGCATTCCTCACCTGAATGTCAACTCGGCAGTATGTAGGGATGCTAAGTGCCCTGCAGCTATGTGGTCTCATCTTATGTGACCTTTTCATCCAGGGGTCTTTATTGCATATGCATGGGCAATTTGAAAGTCTTCCAGGTAAATGGCATAAATATAAATGCTATGGCCCCAGCATATTTGTTTGAAGGGCGTCCAGAAGATCACACAGTAAGTCTCCTCATTACTGTTGATGCAATGCTATTATACATCGTGCTAGGTACTGATGGATTTATAGACATTGTTAAATCTTGCTTCTTAACTTGTTAAATTGTGAAACTGACACAAAGGCAGTGACTGACATTTAATAATCCAGTGTGCAGTTACTGAGCTCACCTACCTTCCAGAGACCTAGAGTATCCCTTCCTTTATACGCTGATGTTGTGCCAGGGGCCCTCAGACCATCTCCCAAGGCTCATTGTTCAAACTGCACAGGCCAGAGGCCTAGCCATGGAGGCTGGTGAATTGCCCAGTATTGAATGCAACACCTCTGTTTCCCTCCGGCAGTCCCAGAAGCAGAATATTGATCTGAGCAGGCAAGCGAAGTTTGCCTCCACCCCTTCGTTCGCCCTATTTGTGACGCTGAAGAATGTAGTGTGTAAGATTGGTGAGGATGCAGAGGTCCTCATGTCCCTCTACGATCCGGTGGAGTCTAAGTTCATCAGGTATGCCCCTGGGTGCACATTCTCTCACATTAGTTAAAATTCTTAATTTTAACTACCCAAACCCCATTTAATAGCAGCTAATGCAAACACTGACACACACATAAGCACACACACACCATGCAAGAACGTGACCACACCAAGCACAGCCAGCTGCCCAGGGATTTGCTGTTGTTTGAGGATTGCAACAACAAATTATCACAAGTAGAGCATCTCTGTTTTGGAATGTTTCATTTGCATCCAGCATCAGTCATGCATTTTGTTTTCCAAACAGACCGGTGGATAGATTACTATTCAGGCTTCCACAGCTTTGAGTTACTGCACCTTATCTGATTGGGATCATCTCATTGCATTATAGAGGTTCTCAATGTGAATAAAGCACGAGAGATTGCTGAGCCACATTGAAAGGTTGAGTCATGCATCTTTCCCCCTCCTCTCTCCCTCACAGTGAAAACTACCTGGTGAAATGGTCAAGTTCAGGCCTGGCGAAAGACATAGACCAGCTCCATAACCTGCGAGCGGTCTTCACGGTGAGCGTGTGCGTTTGTGTGTGTGCGTGCGTATGTGCGTGCGTATGTGTGTTTGTGTGTGCAAGCTTGCCTGTGGTAGTCCGCTGTTTATTCAGCCATGTTATGAGGGATGTGGGAGCCTGTTTGCGGAGCCTGTATTTGTTAAGCTCTCTCAGAAAGAGCCTGGCTCGCCGTGTGTATTTACCAAGGCAGTCACCTCTATCTAATGGAAGCTCAAGGTCGGAAGGGTCAGTCTGCACCCACAGGGAGCACTTCTGTCTTCAGCAAGGATCGCCCACAGGAAATTGTGGACACAGTCAAAGAGGTTGTTAAAGCTATTTGTGGTGAAAAGTTGCCCCTTAACAAAAATGTATCCTTCCCTAAAAAGGGAATCTATTGATCGATTGTTCTGTGCCCTTGCATTGTTGTAGCCTAATAAATGGCCTGTGCCTGACGGAGCTCTAAATCCAGACAAATTTGCCAGAGGATTTTGTCAATATAAGATCCCAAATGATACAGTATCTGATTGTAATAGTTTTGGAATTGTCTACCTTAAGTTTAAGACATCCTTTTTGGGTGGATTACTCCAAGCCAACAGCATCTGTTTATTTTCTCTCCCTAGGACTTGGGCAGCGAAGATCTGAAGAGAGAGAAGATCAGCTTTGTGTGTCAGATTGTCAGAGTGGGGCGCATGGAGTTACGAGACAACAACACCAAGAAGCTGACGTCAGGACTGAGAAGACCCTTTGGAGTGGCAGGTAAACCAGACTACGCAGTGCCATAACACAATGTGCAGAGTGTTACTTTTTAGTTAGAGGATACCTCTTGAAAACAGTGATTATCTTAAAGCTTTGTAGCCCTGGCCCTGCTTGAATTTTCCCATGGGCCTCAGCCTTGAGATATTATCCCTTGCTTTGCCTTACAGTTGAAAATATTTAATGTACCAAGGCCCTTTGCCCGGTTGAATAAATATATGTGGCCAAAATTCAGAGATAAATTTTTATTTGTCCCCTGTTGGCAAGCTGCCAGCCCCATCGTTAACTAATTAGATTGACTTTTTGCCCACAGTTCTCAAACAGTGAAAATTAGGCTCTTTTCCCAGTGCCACTTGAAGAGAAGGGAAATGACAGCCAGATGTATGATGTCTTATCTTTAAACATGACCATCATTGCCATTGTACATTGCCATTGTGGAGAGCCTGGTTTTGAGAGTTGCTCATATTGAGCGTCACTGATTAAGGACTTTATATAGATAGCTGACCTCTGGGCTGTAGGGTAACAGTGTAAAGCCCAGTGGTGTAGACTGCTCTAACTGCTGTAGGGAAATGTAAGAGAGGAGCAAGTGGATATTCCGCCCTCAGTTTTTGACATCAAATGTGTTTTTGAAGTCAGATCAGAGAATGTTTCACCCCCCCCTACAAAGCTCACTACACTTTTTGGGTCACGGAAATCAAAGCAGACTCTGTGTCACCTCTAATGTGTGTGAGCAATGCTGATTCCATCATAGGCCCGGCTCTGCCTCCATTATTGCTCGGCGAAGGGCCGAGGGTGGCTCACAGTGAGGTCTGGTTAACTCGGTGCCAACCACAGCCCTGGGGATGGGGCTGCTTTCACCCTCTGATGTGGCCTTGCCATGCAGTTAACCCCTGTCTCTACCACAGCGATGCTTTTCTTCTTAGGTCTTGAGAATGTTTTAACCCTCTCCCCTTGTTTTTCCACAGTAATGGATGTCACAGACATCATAACGGGCAAAATGGACGATGAGGACAAGCAGCACTTCATCCCATTTCAGCCGTAAGTGCAGTGTTAAGCAGCACAGTCATTAGCCACCATAAAAAGCACATTCAGACACAAGATAAGCATAGAGTTCCTTTCAGCTTTGGATAATGTTGCATAAAATAGCGAGTGCAGTGCTGGCATAGTTCTGTCCTTACACTTGTTTCCGTCACTGTGAGGGCATGTGTGTATATGCGTTTTTTAAAGTCTTGAATCCTTGACACCTGATTAGCGGGGGTTTAAAGACAGTAGCGCTCCCCTATTCCCCGCTGACTCAATTATGGCAATCTCATTAACTGCTGCCATTCTCGTAGGATGGCGCACAGAGCCAGAGTAACCTTTTCCTTCCGTGATTTCCTGCATAATTGGAAATGTTTCAGATTCAGGCAGTTTAGCTGGCAGATCACCTCACTTAACGGTTTTATCTGTGGGCATAAATCATGGAAATTAGAGCCTTCCAGTGTGAAGAAAAGAATAGGATCTACAAAGGTTTATTTATGTCAAAGTGTGAATATTTGCCAATGAATTTTAACGGACGAAGTTGCTTCATTGAAGTAGCAGTTCCAGAAGCACTCCTTGCCACAGTGTTTTTATTGCATGTGTTTTCAAGGCCAACAGAGACAGGAAGTGAAGGAGCCATACGGGGAAGGTTTGACATAGCGCTGTAATTTGCTCTGGCATCCAAACAATGTTGTTTGTTAATGGAAATGGCCCTCAGATATGGACTAGATGGATCCAAATGTAATTTAAATAGTTTGTTGTTCTTGTTTTGCCAGGGGCTCCTTCATTATAAGACTGGGACTCAGTTGACCTCGGCACATTGTTTAGAATCATAGCAAGGAAACCAGCTAGCGTTTAGACGTGCTGTAATGTACAGTGTATGCAACATAACTGTGATGTAATCCTGTTTTGTTGATATTATTAGTTTCACCTCCCCCTCCCCAACATGTTCTGAATATACCCACCACTACTATGTCCTACTGTGTCCACCTTTCGGCACTTTTATGAAAATCACGTCAAAATACCTTCTGAAATGTTCCCATTAAATGAAGGCAAGTTGAATATGAAGGGAAGCCTCCCTAATGCCTGTTCTATTATGTTTTGTCCCATGAGTGTTAAAACCTATGTCTCTTATTCTGCGTACTGCTCTGCTTGTAATGGTTTTGGATTGAAGGATGGAGGCTCTGAAGACTTTGGCAATCTGAATGACGGAGCCCTGTACTGCTTCCTCCATGCTGACATCACCACTGTTTTCTCCTCCATGCTCCTCCCTTGTTTTGTTTTGAGTCCTCCACACTGCAGACACGTTTCTCTCTGGCTCTCACAGCTGCCACACTTGTGGTGCTTCCCAGATCACATCTGCTACTGTCTTACGCTCTGTACATCCCTTGTCTCAATCAGTCTGGCATTCTCTACACCTGAACCCCTTGGAGTACAAAACATAATGTTGAGTTGTCTTTGCTTCGTCATTCAACAGAATGGGAATGCATGTCTGTGGTGGGATATATTCTTGGGTGTTAGAGCCTGGGATTTTAACCATCTACCTGTCAATAGGCCCAGTGTCCTGCTTTGAAAACGTTTCAAGGCAGATCTAGCTTCCCACTGCTGCTGTGGCTCTATAAAGGCCAACTCAGCATCACTTCCTAAACGATGATTTCTCTGTGTGTTTCTTTCATTACCCATCCTGCCTCACTGTTAACTGCTAACAATTGGCTTTGTCTCTGTCACGGTATACGCATCACTGTTCGGTGTGTCTCTCTTTTCCTCTTTCTCTCTGTCTCTCTCTCATCCCACTCCCTTCTTCACAACCATTGCCCTCTGGCTCTTCCTGCCCCACTCCTTCTCCTGTTCTTACTCCTCCTCCTCCTCCTCCTCTTCCTCCTCCATTTCTTCCCTGTGGTGTTTTGCCTGTTGTGTGCATACTGCAGGCTAGCGTTGGATGACGCCATTCGCCACAAGCAGCTGAACATCTCCCGTTTTTCACCCAGGGTGGCGGGGGAGAACGACTTCCTCCAGACAGTCATCAACAAAGTCATCGCTGCCAAAGAGGTCAATCACAAGGGCCAAGGTACTGTGCAAGGGTCAGACAAGGGTCTGGGCGGGGTAGGAGATTACATTTAAGAGTGATTTTTATGGCTTACATCTGTGTCTTACTCAATTTATAATAAGTTTAAAACCAAAGTTTGTCCTTGCTTTGCGCTCCACTATAATTTTTTTTACATTGCTCACAAAGAAGGCACCAATTGGAGTCAAGGGTAGAGTCTGTTTTAAAGAAAATAAAGCCAAGACAGTCTTACATGTGCAAAATTTTAAAAGCCTTAACGTCATCTTACTATGCCATTGTGTTTTACTTTATTCAGCAGCTGGGCCTATGGGCCAGGTAGCTTACTGTTTTTGTACATGTTCTTTATATGTTTCTGTCTGTCTGTCTTTCCTCCTTCTGAATGAAACTGTCTTCCCATGAACGAAATGCACAAGACTTTGCACAGTACTCCGGTCCAGTCCAAAACGATGCATACTATCATCTACTATCACTCCAGCAACCGTACAAAGTTTAAAACTTTTAAAACAAAAAATCTGCCATATGTGCTACAGGTGTGCAATTTTCTGAGGATGTAGGCCCATGTGAGAGGAATCTTTTGTACCTGGCTACCTAGTGGAAATTATAAAATTCATTCACCTTTTTCATAAACTGTCAAACTAAGTCAAACTCCTCCCACAATTTGTTATCAAAGTAAACCAAAATTGCAATAATGCATTGTCAGACATAGACAAACAATTCAAGTATATGGTTTTTAATTTAATCAAAGATTGAGCTTGCAGCGACTGAAAATGTCTGTCAATGCTTATGTACACACTCCCAAAGTGACATATTCTACAGGTTAAGAAGACGATGTGTACTCTAATGTTCAGTGAGTTGCTTAAAAAAACATCAGTATCTTACTTAAAGTGTGACCAAGCTTAGTGAAAATGAATTTTAAAAACATTCACATTTTGTCCAGATGAACACTATTAATTATCAGAATTTTATCTTAAAGGCCCTATATGTAAATTGTTACTCTTACTGACACCGGTGGCCGTTAGAGGAACTGCAGTCAGTCTCTTACACGCGCTCCTGGCTCGTGCGTGCCCCATGTGTGTGTGTGTGTGTGTGTGTGAGAGGCAGGCTAGGGAACGCGCATAACATCACATCCGGTAGATTTGCCGGGAAAACTCGGCCCGAGTCCTCCACATTCCTGCTCATATAGAGACTGAATGGCTGAACAGAGAGAGACAAGGCTGGTGTCATTAGTTCTCATTAGTTATGGAGAATTCACTCATTGGCAATAAAAAACGCTTAATGAATGTTAATTTCGGCATAGAATTTACATATAGGGCCTTTAAGAAGAAATTGTTTGTGAAAGTCCTCATGTTCTGCCCCTGGTGGTTATTTTCCCAAATCTTGTTCATAATGTTAAACAACCTCAAGGGTAACCTACTTCTCAAATGGCTTATTCACTTCATGGCCTGCTTATGGTCCTTTATCCAGCTATTGTAAACTCTTATTTAATATGAATTCCTCTTCTTCCTCATCTTCTACCTTTTTTTCCTACTTCC
>OMLI01060309.1:0-17294 GCA_900302605.1 Rondeletia loricata
GTGGTTGCATTCCGACATTTTTAATACCATGTAATCCCATGTCCATTTAATTACAGGATTCAAATACATTTGTTAGGTGCTCAGGAGGAGCTGGGCTCTGTGTGTGCGTGCGTGCGTTCTTGTGTAACGCTTTTTGAAATGCGCACTGCTCAGGGGAATCACGGTATGCACTGTTTAGGTGGCGCAGAGCCCCAAGAGCCCTGCATAAGGGAAATACAGTGTGCACTCGTACACCAGGCAGTATGGTAGAAGTCAACAAGCATCAACCAACTGGAGGCTGGTGTGCTGTACATCCTCATACCAGGAAGTAGCTCTGTGATTTGTTAACTGTAGTGGCTAAGTCAATGCATGAATTAAATATTTTGTTCAGCGATTCTCTTAGTTACAACAACACTGTGCTACCACAGCACTTTGGTGTTAATAGGTGGAGTTTTTAAAGTCAACGTAGTTTCACTTACTCCAATCATGCATACCCCCCCACCCCCACCTTAGCACTCTTGTTGAAGTATGTGTAGCACTTTGAGGAGTGCATCGTGCATCAGTGGGTTTATGTGAGTATTTGGATGTATGGTCATAAATTGGATTGTCTAAAGCCTTTTCTATTGCAGATGGTGAGCTCTGTAGATGAATATCCTGATGTGTGTGTGTTTATCTCTAGATTGACAGCGTTCAGAGCCTGATGACATGTCCTGGTGTATTGGTGTGTGTGGGTCGGGAGCCCTTCAGTCCATTACTGGTAGACTTCATCAGGAAGAGCTCAGAGGAGAAGCTGCCTGGTCTGGGCAGCAGGTCCCCCGGTCTGGGCCCCAGGACCCCAGGGAACGGGGCCCGGTCCCCAGCTACTCAAGGAGGAAGGTCCCCCCCTCATGGAGCTCGCTCTAGATCCAGCGAGTATAGTGAAGGGCATGAGAGTAAGAAAAATGGTAGGTTGTTTTGGACTCAGGAGTTATAACCAGTATGAGTAAGGAAAAATAATGGCAAATTGTATACAGTGTGATCAAGAAATGCTTCTGTAGCTTGATTAAGGCTGTGTAACATTCTTGATTAAGGAGGATAGTTGGCATCCTTCTTATATGTTCGCATCTCCCAATGCCTCCTCTGCTCTTCCTTTCTCCGTCTCCAATCTATATAATATAATGTAATCATTGGGTAATTTTGGGAACTATTGTAGGGATAAGCCTAAGTGAAGGTAGAGATTAGTGGAGGCGACTTTGGTGTCGAGAGCGGGTGTTGAGGGGGGTGGTTCTGGGATGCCAGAAGTCACTGTTGAGCCTTCTGGAGGTGTCGTGGGCCTAATTCAACAAAACATCTGTGATTGGACGTACCCACTTGATAATCACAGTGACATACCTGCACTCACACACACAACCCTGTAACATTTAGATGAGGTGGTTAGTGAATGGTGCTGCCTGTAGATTTATGACGACACAGCCTGATGTCCTCGATAGCAGTGGTTCTCAATCCTGGTCCTCGGAACTCAGAGTAGTGCTGGTTTTTATCCTACCAGCTAGTTAATTGTATTCGCCTGACATCCCAGGTGTAACTCAGTCCCTGATTAGATGGCTACAATGAAAACCAGCAGGGCTCTAGGTCCTGAGGACCAGGATTGAGAACCACTGCTCTATAGTCATCATTTGTGGGTTAGTGCATCTCTTTTAACATCTGAATTTGCATTCTGTATGGTTGCTCACCCTGGATTATGGCACAAGGGATTGTTATGTTACATCCTGTGAATTGGTAAATGTCATAGGCATTTCAAGTCAAGCCATGTCAAATGTACTCTGTCATTTGCAGGTCCTAAAAAAATGTGTACATAGGCACAGTATTTGGTGGGTGAGCACATGATACACAAACATCAGCATCACCATAATAGACCTGAAATAAATGATAATCAAGTAAGAAAAGCAAAAAAGTTTGTTTTGTTGCAAGAATTGTATGTGTGCATGCATATATGTGTTTACATCCGCACTACTTTAAGAACTATTATACATTTCTCCTTTGATATTTTTCTCTACACTCTTTTTCTCTCTGTCCTTTCAGTGAACTTTGGTCTGCAAACTAAGAAGAGCATCATCCACCCGCGCTCTGATTCCTCAACCCGTTCTACCCGTTTCTCTTTGTCTTCGGAGAAGTCGTATGCCAATGGCCTCAGCACCTGCTCCCACTCCCAGGGCAGGACAGCCATTATGAACGACGACATTGAAAAGCGTGTCCTGGTCAACAAAGATGGCAGCCTCTCGGTGGAGATGAGGGTGCGTTTCCGCCTCCAAAATGACGAGACCCTGCAGTGGTCCACGCAGATAGAAAAATCCCCATCTCTGACCAATGACTGTTACCCCCTGAGGCAGGCCCAGCCCCGTTACCTGCAGCAGGGCCAATCAGAGAGCTGCTCTGACCCCGACTCCACCTCCTTCGACCCAGAGGGTGCCGATTATGCCAACCAGCCTCTGCAGCACACCCTGGAGAACCACTGCCCCTGCTGCTACCAGAGACAAGAGCAGCATTACGACCTGTGGGAGAACCCTGCACACAGCCACAAACAGCCTGCAGTTCCTCCCCCACATGCATACAGACACACCCACACTATGGTGAGACACACCCAGTCCTCCAGCTCCTCCTCCTCCTGTCATTCCCGGAGGTTGGTGCGCCACCGAGCAAGGCTTTCCAACTGCGGAGGAGCATCGGGTTCAGAGCAGGGCCAGGTGGTCCAGGAAGAGATGTGTGTGATGGAGGAGGTTCAGCGCAGAGTGGAGGTGGAGCAGGATGGAGACACCCACATGGAGGTGTGCAGGATCAGCCGGTGCTGCAGCCGCAGCGAAGTCATGGCCAGGAAGTCAGTTGAGGATGACAGAAGTGAGGGAGGGGCCAGCAAATGTATGAGGATCCATGATGAGCTAATGATGTCGGAGGGGGAGGAGCGTCCACTATCTGCAGTCAGCAGCTCTTCACATATCCTGCAGGCGCTGCAAGAGGACCAGGATGATGAGGAGGATGATCTGCCACCTAGCACCTCACAATGCTGCCATAGCAGTGAACCATTACCATCCCCAACCTCCCAGACTCACCAGACCCCCAAACCACCAAGCAATGTCTCAGCCGGTTCCATCCACTCTACCAAACACAAGAAGCACAGCAAGATGACCTCCCCCGGCTTAGCGCCCACCTCCCAGGTTGAGGACAGGGGAGAGAGGGGAAGCAGGGCAGTATCTGCAGCCTCCTCCTGTCACTGTGGAGTAGCCACCCCACATTCAATGGCTGGAGCGGATGAGATGGATCGAGCTACCAGCTCCAGGTCCAAAACAAGCCGAGCCTCTTGCAGGTCCACCAAAACCAGAAACACACATTTGGAGGAGGAGGGGGCAGCAAATGATGAGGTGAATGATAGGGTAGTTAGTGGTTTGTCCAGTCATACAGGGCTCTCAGCGGGCTCTGGTCAGTCAGGGGCATCCAGTGCATGTCCTCATTGTGGGGGCTGCAAGCGTGGGACCACCCCTGATTCTTGTGCCTCAGCCACATCTGAACACAGGGCAAAGGAATCCAGCAGTAAAGCCTCAGAGAGGTCCCATCATTCCCATCCTGCCACTCCAAAGCCTGACTCAGCTCTGTCAAACCAAGATAATGCCAATGATCAAAGTGAAGATGAGCGGGCACCCAGTGGTATGTCAGATGGCTCAGACGATTCAGCCATGTCAACAAGATCCAACAAGTCCAACCTCACCCACCATGGGCGCTTCTCTGCATTGTCCAACGTCCTGGAGGATAGCGCAGCTAGTGCCATGTCTAGAGCTTCCAGTCAATTGAAGCGCTCTCACTCTCCAACACCTGCAGAAGAACCTTTGACTGAACCAGCAGGAGATGAGGAAGAGAAGGCACCAAGTGCCACCTCAGCCACAAGCCACAGGTCCAGCAGATCTCATTGCTGTAATGGCAGCACTGGTGCCACAGCAGAAATAGAGGAGGAGAGAAGCCCTAGTGCCATTTCTGTTACGTCTAATGCTTCCGCTAAGTCTGGCAAGTCTCATGCATCCACAGTGTCCCTGAAGACCACAGGCTCTGATGCACCAGGCAAAGACACAGCTGAGACCAGAGAAGAAGAGAGACAGAGAGAGGAAGTAAGACTTGATAGCGTCCTGTCTGCTAAATCAGCTATATCGGTTAAATCAGCTAAATCGAATGTATCGGCAAAGTCCAGCACATCTCACAAATCTACTTGCAGTCAATGTGCAAGAGTAGTGTATCCAGGTCCTAAGGCAGCTGATGCCCCAGTCATAGACACATCAGGTAGTGATAAAGAGCAAAAGGAGGAGGGAAAGGAAACAGAGGAGAGAGCAGCGAGTGCCATGTCAGCTAAATCCAATGTGTCGGTCAAGTCTAATAAATCCCTTCATAAGTCCACCAAAGCTTTGGAAAGGTCACTTTCTCCCAGGTCAGACACTGTAAAAGATGGAGAAGAGAGGACAGCTAGTGCAGTGTCTACCAGATCAGCTAAGTCTAAGATGTCTGTTAAGTCTGCAAAGTCATGCAGGTCTAACTGTAATGGCAATGCTAGTGCTGCATCTTCGAGCTCGGAGGTGATTGAGGAGGCAGAGGAAATGGAAAATGAGAGGGTGGGAGAGCAAACAAAGGAGAGGTCAGCAAGTGCAATGTCTGCTAAATCAACTAAATCTAAAGTGTCTGCAAAATCTACAAAGTTGCATAAGTCCAGCTGCAATGGCAATGCACGAGCTGTGTCCCCAAACAGTAAAACTGGAGGAGATGAGGGTGGGGCAGACTGGGAGGAGGTGGGAGAGAAAACAGAGGGAAGTGATGAAAATGAAGAGAGAGCAGCCAGTGCCATGTCCTCTAAATCTATAGCATCCGTCAAATCAAGCAAGTCTTGTAAATCTAAGTATAATGGCAACACAAGAGCAAGTTCTAAAATAGGAGACAATTCAGAGGAGGGAGAAAAAGCAGAGGGGGGAGATACAAGTGAGGAGAGGGCTGCCAGTGCTTTGTCTGGTAAATCAGCTATCTCTGCAAAGTCTCACAAATCAAACTGTGACACAAGTTCAAGAGTGGTCTCTCCAGCCAAAGATACAGTTAAGATGGAGGTGGATAGAATGGTGGAAAGAACCCCCATCACCATGTCAGGAAAATCAAGCACTTCTGCTAAGTCCTCCAAGTCCCATAAGTCAAACTGCACTGTAGGAGCTCCAAATCCAAATGCAGCTGATGTTCCTACTGTTGAGATAAATGGAGAAGAGAAGCAAAATGAAAAGCAAGTTGCGGAGGCAGAGCCAGCAGAAGATCGGCCGACCAGTACCCTGTCAGTCAGAACAGGTGAGCGGGTGGCTAGTGCATTGTCTGTTAAATCTAAATCTTCAGTGAAGTCCAGCACTCACAAGTCAAATTGTAATAGGAGTGTCAAAACTGTGTCACCCACTCCTAATACAGCAGATATTGTCACCATGAAAACAGGACAAGAGACAAAAGAGGAGAGGGCAGCAAGCGCCATGTCAGCTATCCCTGTTATTGAAACAGTAGACGCAGATAAAGAGGAAGAGGTAGCGGAAGCGAGTGCACCTAGCACCATATCTTCCAAAAACGCCTCCATGGTAAAAGGCAAACCATCAGGCGACAAGGGAGCAGGAAAGTCAAACAGTACTTTGTCTAAGTCTGATCAAACCCTCTCACCCAGCAAGATACACTCCCCACGGTCCCACTCGCCAAGGGCATCATGCTCTCCCAAAGCTCCAGCTCTATCCCCCAGCAAAAAGGAGGAGAATGAGGAGGAGAAAGACCTGAAAAGTGAGGAGGAGAAAGAGGCTTCTGAGAGGGCACCCAGCATCCTATCATCCATATCCAAAAGATCAAGGAGAGAATCAGGAGGCACTGAGCAACCGCTGAGTCGTGCCTCATCAGGGTCTGTCTCTCTTGGGTTGCCAGAAGACCAAGAACAGGAAACACCTGACTCAGACAGTGGCAAGTCACACATCTCATCTCACACACACCACACTGCTCATTCTCGGAGTAAGGACAGAGCCAAGACAGCAACTGCAATGAGGGAAAATGTGGAGAGGACAGGAAGCACTATTTCAGCTGAAGCACAAGGCTTGGTAAAGTCTCAAAAGTCCAACTGTAATGGCAGGAAAAGCACTTCGTCTCCCAATCCTGAATCAGTCGATATCCCTACTATTGGAACACCAGGAGGAGATGAAGAGGGTGAGGAAGTGGGAGGGCAAACAACGGAAAGAGCAGCCACTTCTTTTTCAGCCAACAGCAATTCCTCAGTTAAAAGCAGTAGGTCTCATAAGTCTACATGTAATGGTAGTGTTAAAGCAGCAGCTCCAAAACCAGCCAGTAAGCTTAAAGAGCAAGACGCTAGTGCCAGCCCACCCAAAACAGGAAATGACCTTGAAACAAGAAGTGTGACGTCTGTTTCAACTACGAGAGCCCGCAGCAATGCAGGTAGCCATCTGGACACCCCTGACAACAGGACCTCATCTGCGATGTCATCATCAAGCGCTAAAGTTCAGAGCAAGTCCCCTGTGAGTGGCAGCCCTACACCTGCTAATGCTGCGACAATACTTGCTGGAGATTCAGCAAACAAGGAACTGGAAAACCAGGTCATCAGCAGACCAGCTGGTCAGGCGAAAGGGAAAGAAGACATCACCGATGAGAAGGTGACCAATGTCTGCTCCAAGAGCCCTAGTTGCCTCATGCCCAAGTCGGGAGCTTCAGCTCACTCAGGCTCAAAACTGAAAGCCTCAAAGGAGGGTAAGGGAGAAGAAAACCCAGTCCACAGCACTTCGAATTTGGAGGTCAAAAGTCACAAGGTAAAATCCAACGCAGCAAGCGACAGTGGCAGTGTCCGATCTGTCAAAACATCAAATTCTCAAAAGAAAGAAATGCCTAAAGAATCCTCAAGCCCCTGTCCCTTACACAACTCCAAACCATGCATTAAAGTGGAGACCTCTAGTGAGAGTGCTCTGTCTCACTCACTGTCTGCTGCTGACCTGCTGAGGGAGACCATGGCTGCTGCACGTCCTCACAGCCGACAGTCAAAGAGCAGCGCCGCCAGCAACAAGACCCGGAGTGGGAGGTGCCATAGAAACAGGAACCAGAAGGAGCAGGCGGAGGAGCTGGAACTGACACCTGCCTGTCTGCCCAACGCATCCCCTAATGAGGTTGTCAGTGATTGGCTGAGGAGCATTCCGGCTGACAGCATGCTCACACTTGGGGATGAGTTGAACGAAGGAGAAGAAGGGCAGGAGAAGGAGGTGGAAGAGGAACCTAGAGAAGACGTAACAAAGGAAGAGGATAATCCTGAAGATGAGAAAGGAGAGAAGGAGGAGACGGCAGAGAAAGTTGAGGTTGAAGAGGAAGAAGAGGAGAAAGAGGAGCAAGCTGAAGGTGATGGTGTGGAGAAGGAAGAGAAGTCAGATGCAGCTCCACCTAGTGCAGAGGGCACTTCCTCTCGCCCAACCACTCTCCTCTTGAGCAGTGAATCTTTGCCCAGGGACTGCCATTCTTCAGTAGCAGTGATGAAAGTTCTTCTGAGCCCTTCTCTAGGACGATGTCACAGCCTACCTGAGGTAAGTCAATGATTTTATGATTATAATATTGTATATGATAATTATTATAACCAAAATAATTATTTATCTGTAATTTTTATTATGTAATCTATATTTCTTTCTATCAGATCAGATCATATGTCAAATACTATCTTATATTATATGGGACAATCTCAAAGGAGCTATCAAGGTTTTGTGTTTTGTGTCACAAGGATTTCAAAAACTAGAAAATACTTCATCCAAATCCTTCTGCAGGTGCATCAGAGAAATGCTGAAGACTTGGATAATAAGTAAACTCCCACACACTGCTCTTGCAATGCAAACACTGATTTATCTAAAGTATAATGTTTTGGTCTCCCTGGACCTTCGTCAGACTAATTCGTCTGACGAAGGTCTAATAGTCTTTTTACTTATTACTTATTATCCATGTGTCACAAGGATAAAAATACGTACCTAAACATAAGATAGATAAAAAACACAGTACATAATAACATTATCAATACACACATATTTTAAATAGTCATCACATAAGCCTATGTGATAAATAATAGATTTTAAAGGGGTATCACCAATTTATAGAATCAACCAAGTGTGATTGATTTACAGTAGATTCACAGCTCTCTCAAATATACACTGATATTGAATCAAGTGTATGAGTGCGTGCAACTATGTATGTATTTGGTGTTCTTCACCGATTAAATGGACTTCAGTTCCGTCCAGCACCTGCCCTAGATAAGGACAATGGATGTGCTTGCTACCACCACTCTCAACTATGTATGTATGCAATGTGTGGATTATGAGTATTCCCCTCTCCCTTGCTGTCTTTCTTCCACAGGTGTCTGCAGTGTATGGTCGTAGACTGAGCACATCAGCCAAGGGGCTGTTGGACTGCCTGGCACAGCTCCAGCTCATCGAGCCTGCAGTGTGCCCTGACCTTGACCAACAGAAGGACCAGCGCTACAATAAAATCATGGCCATCCTTCAATCCCTGTGGCTCACTGAACCCAAGAACATGGAGGACAAGGACACAGACCAGGTCACCCCACCAAGGTCCTCATCCGGGGTGGATGTGAGCAGTGGCTCCGGTGGATCGGGGAAGGACAATGGGAATGAAGGAGGAGATGAAACACCACCAAAACTGACAGCATCTATGCATGAGGAAGAGGGAGCGGAGGGGGACACAGGAGAGGGAGAGGAAGGACAAGCAGAGGCAGGAGAGGAAGAAACTGCAGCAGAGGCAAAATCAAACGAACTGCCAGAGCCATCCACGGAGCAAGCTGAGGTAGATGTGACCTGTAAAGAGCCAAGCCTCGCAGCAGAGGAACTCATGCAGAGTAAAGAGCAACAGTACGAGATCCTTTCATCCTCAAAGCATGGAGAAGTTCTTCCATGTCTGGATAGCCCAAAAGCCACTGAGACCCCCTCTTCATCGGACAAGAGCTCTGTCAACGACAGCTCCAAATCTCACACCGATAACGAGCAAGAGGACTCCAGCTCGAGCACGCCTCCGACTGTCCTGCGAGCACCACTGACCAAAAAACTGTACCAAGACCCTGATCCAGTGTGGGTCCTGCACCTTCTGAAGAAGCTGGAGAAGGAGTTCATGAACCACTACGCCAATGCCATGGCAGAGTTCAAAGTTCGCTGGGACCTGGATGACAGCATCATCCTGGACACGATGATCTCTGAGCTGAAGGACGAGGTGAGTCGGCGCATCCAGAGCAGCATAGAGTGCGAACTGAGGAAGATCCAGGGTCGAGCCGGGAGAGTGGGGAGGTCACCTAGGCCACCGCAAGGAGGGAACCTCTCCAGGGAGTCCACCATGACAGAGAGGAGGCGCCGGATGTTAAAGGTAGCAGGAAATAGCAGACATGTGCACACACCCACACACACAGACACACACACACACACACACACACACACACAAACACACATTCACATAAACAAGTGTACACATATCAACAGACAGAAAGACAGACAGACACACCAAACATATTAACATGGCGATTTTGTCTGTGTTAATGCCGTCCCCGACAAATCTTTCACGTCTGGGAAAAAGTCTTTAGTCATGAACGATGGACGGCAGTCTTTGTTCGGTCAGTGTGACAAGGTCACGGACAGCTGATCCACGGAGTCCTAAGATCCCACAAAGTTCTGGAAGTGTCAGGAATTTGGGCCCATATTCGTGTAGTATGACCGGTGCCATGACACTATTCTGGTGAGTGACCAATGGGAGCACAGTAGGAAATGATGGCATTAGCACGCCAGCTGTATAAAATGTAAATAAAACCAAACATGTCTAACCCAACGAAGGTACGAAAATTGGTTGGGATACAATAAAAGAGGGCAGACTCCTCTTTTTGGGCTTCTCGAGGCAAAACATTGCCGTCATTACACCACCGCTTGCAGTTTCGCCGACACTCAGTCGGTGTGTCGTCGGCTGAAGTAGGACGCAGCCTCGACGTTCAACCAATCGCACAATATGACAGTGGAACAGCTTCAATTCATACAGTCTGACAGGCTGATAATCGAGCCTCTGTAATCGTACAGTCTGACATAAAGTGAATGCAAAAGACGGTCACAATCGAACAGTCTGCAAACAGCTTTAGCCCAAATTGAAATTCTAGCCAGTGTGCTTTGAAAGGTAGTAAGCATAACACAAGCGCCACAGTTATTAAAGATTAATAACATTACAAATCTTCTTTTTCAAAGATTCATCTGTCATCTTGTTGTCATTTTGACGTACGAAGCATTACATTTTGTCCTTTTCCATCGAACGTGGTATTTGTGTTTAAATGGATGATAAACAATGCTTGATTTGTGTTTTGCAGGTCATGAAGAACCAATCAGTGAAGACTGCTGACTCCCTCAGCGACGAGGAGATAACGGGCGAGTTCAGCGACCAGCGCAGTGAGGACGAGTACTGCCCATGCGATGCCTGCGTTCGCAAGAAAATGGCCGCCCGGCCTCCCAAAATGCACCCTGCGGCAGCTGCAGCGCCAGTGATGATGGAGTTTGACCTTCTTAAGATTCTCCAGCTGAAGAAAGGCCCAGGGCTGCAGCCTACAGCAGTGTCAGAGCCTGTGGAGGAGAAAGGTGACAATGCTGTTGTAGATGAGGAGGGGAGACATTTAGAGGTACTGCAGGAGGAAGAGGAGGAGGAGGAGGAGACCAAAGAGGATATCAAACCTGACGTTGTTTTAGAGGAGACGATCCCTGAGGAAGATGAGGAGGAAGGGAAAGAGACAGAAAGAGAGGAGGAGGAGGGTGAGACAGCAGAAGGAGAGACAGTAGAAGAGATGGAAGGGGGAGAAAAGGGAGTAGAGGAGGAAGAGGAAGAGGCCAAGGCCACGGAGGAGGTAGTCGCTGAACTTGGGAATGAGGAGAAAGAGGAAGACGAAGGAGAGGCTGAAAACAATGAGGGGGATGAGGCGCAGGAGGAGGGAGAAAGAGGAAGTGAGGAAGCTGGAGAAGAGGAGGCATTGGAAAATGGAGAGGGAGAGGAAGAGGCTGAATGCAAATGCCAGGCTGCCGGAAATGAGGAGGAGAGCGACGAGGCAGAGGAGGGAGAGGAGGGAGAGTCGGAAACAGCGGAAGGAGACGAGGAGGAGGGTGAAGAAACTAGTGAGAACACAGGTGAGGAAGAAACAGCAGATGATGCAGAGAGAGCAGAGGAGAGAGAGACTGCGGAGGAGGAGGGGGAGAACGCAGAGGATGAAGGAGAGACAGGAACTGGGGAAGAAGAGGAGGAGAGTGACAAGGACACAATCAATGGGGCAACTGGAGGTGAAGGAGAGACCACTAAAAGTGTAGAGGGAGAGGAAGAGGGAGGAAAAGAGGAGGAGGGAGAGGTCGAAGAGTGTGTGGTGTCTGAATTTAAGCAGGAAGAAGGAGAAACGACGGGGATGGAAAGTGGAGAAGATGATGTGTCTGGGGAGACGGAGGAAGGGGAAACAGGGGATGACAACGCTGCAAAAACTGAGGCGAATGAAGAAGAATCGACACTGATGGTGGAGTATGCGGCGGATGATGAGGACGATGGCGAAGAGGGTGACTCAGATGAAGACAAAAGGGGAGGAGAGACGGAGGAGCAGGAAGGGGAGGCATCAGATGTACCACACGTAAAGAGTAATTGTGATTGGATGTAAGGAAGCGAAAATGAAAGGACATTCCTGTTTTTATATTTTTCATACAATCAACAACAAGAGAAGGCTATGTGGACACAAGCTTAAAAATGGTTGTCATACTATGCAAGGAAATGGACAATGTTCAAATGAATTTTCTGATTTTGAATGATTAAGAACTTGTTTTCCATAATAAGTTCTACTTTCAAGGCAGAATTTTGTAAGAGTAGGTGTCCATTTTTTTACCAAATAGTGGATATCTCATTTTGGAACAAAACTCATTTTGACAGGACCGATAAAGAGACAAGTAACTATTTTTACACAGCTTTCTGACATCGATGAGAATAACTTACTGACGCTCTAGTAATAAATACCTATTTTAGCATCACCTATTCTAAAACATCAGTGACTATTTGAACATGACCATGAGGTTAGATACTAGTTTAAAGAGGAATCTGGCCTACTGCAGCCTCCCCACTAATTCTAAGCCTGTGGGAAAAGATAATCTTGCTATCCAATTAGGCAGACTGAACAAATCTGTTTGGTCTGGCAACAACAGAGATCTTCCACTGATGGCAGTCTGCTGCTGTTGTCACTCACCAACTGTTTTGTGAAAGACATTTGAGCCTTTAATTTACCAGGCTGTCATACTTCATATTGGATGCATTCTGCAGCTCATTAAGTACGCACTCACCCCATTTGTTTGCTGCACACTCAGACAGAAAGGGTGTAAGTGTTAGACCAGGTTTAGGTTCAATTTTCTTTCAGTTTTACTCAATTCAAAATGTAAATTGAAATGACTATTCACGTGATAATGATAGAGCCTTCCTGCACTGATGAATTTAAACTGAATTGACACCGATCCTTGGTTTCGCTCTTGCTATGTGACCAGCACGTGGCTGTAATTACTGACACTCAGCTGCCCCATTAGTCCCTCATTTAGTTAATTGTAATTGCTCAAAGATTATTTCCCATTATCTTGTTGAACCCTTAGGGCCGGGAGGCGACTCCGGCTGTCTGTGTGACAGAGGGAGAGGAGGCAGACGGCGAAGACTCGGACACCGACGGTAAACATCCGAGCGACACCAGCGTGGACGAATCGGGGTGTGAGGGGGACGGGACCACAGAAGACGAGGACGAGAGAGAGGGTGGTGGAGGAGGAGGAGGAGACAGGGAGGGGGTTGTGGAAGATACTGTAGAGGAGTTCAAGCCTGAAGAGGATGAGGACGAGGAGGAGGGAGACGGAGACAATGTAGAGGCGAGGAAAAACGAAGGGGAGGACAACGCTCTCCCCCACCAGTACACCAGGACCTCCGTGGAGTCCCAGCCCGGCTCCATGGAGGCCATCGACACAGTTTCACCACCACACCTTGTAACCCCCATAGATGTCCAGGAAACTGTGCCCAAAATGGCTACCGGTGCATCCACTGGTGAGGGGGTTGCTAGGAAGGGACAGAAGAGGAGCCGGTCACCGGCCAGGGTCAAACGGCGCAAACCCAAAGAGAGCAACGTGGAACTGGATGACTTAGAGCTCTAACTCGCACAGAAACACTTCATGGTGTTTGAAAAGACTAGCCATCCGTTTCACCAAATGAAACATTCCTATTATCGCGGTGTTAACACACAGACTTGAGGTGCGTACGGTCACAGACTGGATATCCACCACCACTAACTGCACTGACATCCAAACGTTCGTACATCTATGGAAGCCAGACGACTCCCATAAACCCTTGCTCTTTTAACGACAACATAAGTAGAATTATTTAGGCCAATGAACTGTAATCCTGACCAAAAAAAAGACTGAAACACTATGAGCACTTTATCACTCTAGATCCGGTGTAGGAGGAATCTGTTCAGAGAGGACTGGACTGCTGTCACAATGTGGCGGGGGAAATGTCCGGTAAGGTTAGAAAGCCTGAACCTAAAACTTGAAACAGCCATTTTATCACATAACACATTATTAAATATACAGTGTATTTGTAATTGTTATTTTGTATATTTTTAGAAGCAAATTGTATTTATGCACATCTATTTTCATGTGCTTATGAATAAGGTGTGGTCAAGTATATAAAAAAAAAAATTTAATCACATTTTCGAACACCTGAACAACAGCTTGGTTATGTGCACTCAGTTCTGTGTACAGTGAACCACAGGGTTAATTAATGATATCATATAGCCATAAATATTCCATGTACCTCCAAGAGTTAGTTGTTAGTTGACTGGTAGTTTCGATACTTGGTTGGTGTATGAGTTGATTCAATAGGAGCTTTGTCTGTTTTTGTGGACATGTCTCAATAAGTCAATGCTGGATTCTCAGGGATCTGGACAACCAGGCTTGATGATGCTGAATGCACAGTAGGGCTGGGCAGGTTGCTTTCGAAATGTAATCTGTTACAGATTATTCCATCACCTGCTTAGATCTGTAGTCTGTCAAGTAAACCTCGGTGATACTCAAGCTCAGTGATGTAATCTGATTATCTGTTGCTTTTGGATTATGTTCTCCTCCAAAATTGATGGAAAATGAAGTAAAACAGAGAATTTATTCCAAATTACAGACTGCATGTTGAGTAGCCTTACTGTGTCATCTAAAACCATTATTAACCATTATTTCAAGATCTGTAAAATGACGTTTCATCTCTGATCTCACACTCATCTCACTTCCGGGTAATCTCTTATTTTTTGATTATTCTTTTCTTTTCAGTAATTGTACCTCATTATATTTACCAATTATATGTAATCAGATTGCTGTAATCCCTTTACATGTATTCTATTCCCCAGCGACCCTGATGAGAAGCTTGCACACCTTACAACAGAGCACAATGCACTCATCATAAAGTGATATTGTGCATACGTGTGATAATAGCCACCTTGTACTGCTGAGCCACATTTAAATACGAGGACAATTTGATGTAAAACCTCCACAGCGATTTAGAGTTTTGCTTAGGTATGTGTTACATGCTCTGGATTCAGGCGGGGCTTGCATAAGTGTGTGTGTGTGTCGGAGAATCTGCTGAAGCGTGTTACTAATGCCTTACTGTATCCATGATTATAGGAGGGCAGATAGACGGAGAGAGAGGGAGGATGGCAGTTGGGGTAATAGCTCGAGAGAGTCTGTCGAACAAACTGGGATGGCTCAACCCTAGATTAACTTTTTAAGATTTTGAACCAGGTTAGGTGTTCAAGGAGTATTTTGTCCTCACCAAGCTGAAGTGAACTGGGCCAGGTCAGTAACCTGGGTCCCCAACTATGCTACTAGAGCAGTGATATTATAGGACAGGTCAGTGTGAACGAGGAAAAACATGTTGATCTCCCAGGCTTAGTTTTAAAGAAGCCTGTTTGTGATACCAAGAGGGGGGTGTGCCTATGCTGCTATTGGTCTGTTTGGCTGTCCATCAATGTATGACATCACCAAGTGAACGCCATGTACCTAGAGCAAACCGTGTAAAGTTTCAAATGAATATATGAATGTAATAATGTTGATACAAATAAAATGTTTGAATGTACATGATGGTGATTCCCATGTTATTTTCAAAGTTGAAAAATAATAAAATGGTTGATGGAAATAGTTCACCAGATACATTAAAGTTTAAACCTCCCTTATTATGCAACTGTTTGTTATGTTATGGTGACCATGTAATGTTTCTATTTAAATTAGCCCTTTTCACACGGTACTTAACCCAGGGTTAACTGCATTCTATAACCTATTTAGCCCTAAACCAATGGGGCTGTTATCCTCGGACTTAGTGGCGTTTCACACTGGTGTGCTCTAAAGTGGGCTAGCTCTAGATTAAGGTCAGAAGAAGCCATTTTGTTTGGTCAAAATGTCTGTTTTATCCTTATTTGGTGCATGTTATCATACAGTGTGAACGGGCTCAAGACTGGAGACGCTGACAATTTGGCACTTCACTTTACTGGGCTGTTTCTGCTCTGTGTTTCAAAGCTGCTCAGTTGCTCTCAAGATACACTCACACGTCACACTAATCCAGTACGTGTGTGTGTGTGTGTGTGTATGTGTGTGTGTGTGTGTGTTGAGCCACAGAGGGATTGAGGTTGACTTACATCACGCGGACCAATATGGCAGAGCCTTTACCTCCAGAAAACGTACAGAACATATCAGTGAAACATTCAAACAACATCCCAACATCAGCTTTAGGCACCTTAACATATATTTAACAAATGCACTATATACTTTCTGAGAATAAAATCATTATCTTAAGTTAATCATTCAGTAGCTTTAAAGGATCAAGAACATCAGTATAAACCACATCTTGGTCCGCTATCAGTGTTTTAATCTATCAGGGTTTACCATATCAGGTAGTTTAAGTTGTTAATCACAAAAAAACTACACAAAATTGACTTCCAAATACTTATACTGTAATTGCCTGAGTCTATGGTATACATTGTATTGTCTCATGTGGCACCAGACACCTTAATAGGCTACAATTACAATTACAACACATTTGAAAACACTATCTGGCCCAGGTCCGGTATAAGCCGCTGTTAAAAATGATGGCAGATCCAGTGGCAGGTTATTATGATGTGGTTGTGGGTGTTGAGGTGTTTCAGTAGAGTTAGGTCTGCCCCTCAGTGTCCTAATGCAGTATTACCTTTTAGGCCTCCACTTGGAAGGCGTCTTTAGTGTGACAAAATTCATACAGATCCCTTACAGAGATCATAACAGTATAATCCTCTTCTTTTTAGAGATTTATTTTATTTTAGAGCCATTCAATTGTCATATTACACTCAGTATAATTAGGAATCGGATTCTCTGAGACACACACTTATGCACGCATTTCATCAGAAGATGTTGGTACCCTTGAGCAAAACACTGAATCCCTACTAGCTACAGACCTTGACCTCTGACCTCAAGCAAGAGCAAGAGAAAGATAATTTGCCTACAGGGATCAAATGAAGTATCACGTTATCATATTACTTATTAAATACAGGAATGCACTGTGTGTGTGTGTGTGTGTGTGCGTGTGCGTGTGCGTGTGCGTGTGCGTGTGCGTGTGTGTGTGTAGGGATTTCTGTCTGTTCCCATCTCTTCTTGCCGATGATGTCACAGCTGTGTCAATTATGACAAGCACGCCTCCACAGCATCCCGTACTATTGGTTGTCGCTCCAAGTGACACTCTGCCTCCGAGAGAGAGCAACCAATCAGCAAGCAGACCAAAGCGAGAGGGACCACCTACACATAGAGAGAGAGAATATATACTATTGTGTATCGTATAGTCGTTTTCAAGCCAAAACATTTATCATTTCAATACAGTTTGTTGGTTTTTTAAATTGTCCATTTTGTACACTGCTTTGGCAATATTGTGTCTGATAAACAGTCAAGCCAATAAAGTCAGTGAACTGAGAAAAGGAGAGAGAGAAAAAGAGAGAGAGACAGCCCAATCAATAGATCCAACATCCAGGCATCCACTAAACCAGTCACACCTCTTTCCTTCCCTCATCCATCCATCAATCCAGTTCTTATCTATGCATTCATCCACCCTTTCACCCCTCCTCTCCTTCCTCCCCTCCCTCCTCTACCTTGCTCCTGGCGCTGGCAGTGTGTGTGTGTGTGGTGAGGTCAGAGGATGCGATGGCCGCCGTCAGCTCGTCCACCCGGTAG
>OMLI01060310.1:20757-34078 GCA_900302605.1 Rondeletia loricata
GGCTTCAGAACGTAATTTGTTTTGTATGGACCTGGAAAGGAGTTTGTGGTGAGTGAAAAAGGTTGACAACTAAGAATAGGAAATCAATACGTATACGCAGGCCATCTGGGTACTTGCAGGGTGCAGCTAACGTGCTAGTGATGCTGCCAGTCTCTCTTAATGCTTGTTAGCATTACAAATAATTGTTACCAATACATAGTCTGTTGACAATCAGCATGGCTCAAATCATGACAGGCTGACATAAATACAAAAATAGATGTTTAGATTTTAAAATACATGATTTGTAAGGGAATCTATTAGTGGGAGATGTGTGGAAACAGAGAGTCGTTTGTTCACTCACAGAGCTGATATGGCTCTGGGTTTTCAAAATTATCTAAAACTGTTAAATTAACAGATGGGTGTGGACCAATATAAACACAAGAGTTAAATTAACACTGACAACATTTGCTGTGAAGCATGGTGCATCTTCATGTGTGTATATGTGGAGTAAAGCGTGTTTATTTCAAAGCAGTGTTGTGTTGTGAGTTTTTCAGGAATCGGAAATACTTTGCTTGATGGATGAATGCACAGGACCTGGAAAGAAGATGAATCATGCTGTACTTAGTTACCAAGATGTGTATTATGGTAATACTATTACCCCTTTGTTCCAAAATAAAGGGCCCCTTAAATCATGGGATTTTCAAAATTATTTTAGAGAGAATTTCTGTTTTATCACAGTAATTTTATGTAAATGCCAGCAATTTTTTTTAAACAATCAAATCTTTTTAGATGTGTAGCATCAGTGATCCAAGTCTAGTGTATGCCCATTCACAAACTTTTGCAGGAGGCTCACTTGTGCACAACCCAAGCTCTGTTCAGAAAATAGTATATCATATCCATTTCTAAACGGACTAAGTGTAGAATTTCCACTAAACCGGTTTTTTATGTAACACTACAGGTACTGTGTGCTATGAATGGTGAACAGATGCATTGCATAAAAATTTATTATTTTCTGAGGATCAGGTGAATTATGGGTCTTGAGTTTTGTTTTTCTAGCAGTGCTTTAAGGATAGGTGTGTTGTTCTACCCAAGGGCTGTAATTGTTTCAGTCTGTGGTTGAGAAAAGCACATGGTCTAAAAGTGAGAGGCTATGACTAAGGCTATTATAACAATTTTATAGTGCATCTTTCAATCTTAATCTAGCTACCTAGATAATAATCCAACTCAACATGGTACAGCATGTTCTTTCCCTTTTCAAACGTTATTACAAAAAGCGTCTGTTATGTAGATTACCTAATCTTATCAAGTTAGAGTTTCTAGACAGATGCTATGAATTAATTCTGTGCGGCTAACTGTGCAATTAAATTAGAGTTGCTACTACACCTCTGTGGAATACAGTTTGCACAGTGTTTTCTCGCTGACTGACCAGTTCGAATAAATATAGTTACAGAAGAAACTTGTTTTACCTCCACAAAACCTCTCAGATATCTCACACAGGAATCTAGATCAAGGATGTTCTGATATCCTGCTATCTTAATTAGCGCATGTTAATTGGCAATGTGCAGACTTATTAGGTAGAGCCTGATTCATCCAAACCTGTCGGGAATGGAAACCATTCCAGACATTATTCATAACAGGAAACGTGTAAGCACTCACAGTCAAAATGGCTGCTCTAATTTGCAGTTTATATTATTTTTGCTGTCTACTTATCATGACAGAAATCTCAACAATTACGCACAAATCACTATATTTTATTTCTGCGTCATGGCGGATTTGCTCTTTATGCCTAGTCAGTAGAATTGGTAGACCGGTCTGTTCATAAGTCTGAAGATCAGATAATTGGGGTTTGATCAAAAACTGGAGATGAACTGATCAATGCGACCCTTGTTCCTGTCACATCCTTCATGTGAGTGTTGAGTCATACACATTAACAATATGGCGCTTATAATATTCAGCCGGGGCGAAGCCAGCTATTGAGCTGAGATGCAGGGCGAAGGAGAGACAGAAGGAGGAGGAGGAGGGAGAGTGTACCCTGAGAGAGGTCAGACCTCGTTTCAGAGACCCTCATCCACACACACCCCAGGTACTGTGACACTGCCTTTATGAGCACTAGAGAGAACACAAACCCAGCGGATTAGTGTCTGGCTCTCAATGTCCCCGGGAGCGGAGCCCATCGGCCGAGACAAAGAGGGGCTGATTGCGTTGTCATCTGCATCACAAAGGGAAGCCTTTTCCACCTGAACCATTGCCTCTGCGCCGCGCTGCACATTACATCTATCAGCGACTCTGGACCCACGTGACATCTGCCTTTTGTTTTTTGTCCGTCCCCCCCCACCCTCTGTCCAACATGGCCCGTATCAGCTGCAGGACCTCCCCCTCCCGTCCCTTCTCAGCGGAGGCTAGCTTCCTAGTCTGCAGCACCTCTGACCGATTTCCGTTTTTGCCGGTAGTAGTGTGCTCAGCGCGGTGTACATCATCTCCTCCCACTATGAAGGCACAATGACACATTCGTTGTCTTTCTTCTTTTCCCCTCTAGCTCTGGCTGCGGCTCCGCTCAGCCAACATGCAGACACATAGACAAAAGGCCCAGTCTCCTGCTGTCAGACCCTAACAGGTCTATCGGTCTCACTCGGACAGAGAGAACACCCCAACTGAGATGCTGCCAGCAAGCAGACATGGTTTATCTGATCAGTGTACAAGGCGGGCGGGATCTGGTGTTCTGTAACAGATGAGGGTTGTCCTGTGCTGGTGACCCAGCCAGGTCCAGCAGCCATAACATGCAGAGCAGACATAGATCAAGCTCTCCTCACAGGATTATCTTCTTATGTGTATTTACATATGACTCCGCTTGAGTTTACCTTGAGCATCGTGTTGGTTTTTGTAGGATATACAGTGCCTCATTATTGTCAAAGAAATTACTTTAAAAAAAATATTTAATGATCTGAACTCGCACCGCTCTCCACCCTGTGAAATAAATAAAAAAAAACTATTTCAGGCATTATAACTGAAACTGAAAGGTACACTTTTTGTCCACCATTGAAAGATGCATTATGAATAAATTAAATGGCTCAAGCAGGATATGACATTTAAAAAGTAGAGACAGAGAGAGGGGGAGAGAGAATTACTTTTACTCCCCTAAAGTGTGATAGTTTAGGTTTCTATTCACAACCAATTGCATTAGCTTAGAGAATAGGGAATTAACGCGAGACAATTAACTGATTTGGCCTTTGGCTGTGACATGTCTGCTTTTAGAGAGCAGGAGCTCATCTTGTGTTTTCCTAGATTAATAGATTAACAGTTATAGCATTCAATCAATTGCAGAACCTAGAAAACTACAATAGGAGAGCTCAGAAGTAGATAATGGATATGCCTCAATAATATGAGTAACATTTGACATGGGCTGGTGCATCACATAAGTCAACTCTTGCTGTGGGCTAAAATTACATTAAGTGAGATTTGTATTGCTGGAGATTGCTTGAATCTCAGGGTCCATTTTGATGACCTGCAGTGGTACTAATACACAACAGAGAAGCCAGAAGGAGAGAAATAAAGTGATAAAATGGGGGGTTAAGAGGTGAAGAATCTCAAAGGCAAGGGTCATCACAACAGAAGGGTTCATGCACTTCTTAGTGTTTAATCGGCTGTAGTCCAATTACTGAGGACTGTGCTAGGCCATAGGGGCTGATTGTCAATACAGACTTATCCCTGGCAAGCATACAAGCATTTCCAGATTACCAGGGGATGGCAGGTGGAGCATGATGGACCTTACAGTGGTTTTATTTTGAGGATTTATAAAGGCTTCAATCTACTGAGATTTTAGAAATTAAAAATGTGCTATATAACAGTGAGCAACTTAAAAAGTGCTTGTAATTGGGAACACACTACACGTTCTTTACCTCATTTTTAGCCCCGATTTATTCCCCCCATTTTTGTCAGTCTGGGCAGATTTTGGTGTAGTCGGGAAGGATGGTCAGAACCAATTACTTTGTTTTGATGGGGTTAATGATTCAATCACGAACTGCTGAACCAGCTGGAGCCATAGGGACATCCTGATAATTTCAAACATGTTTGATATATACATTATGGCCACTACTGGCTCTTTTACTCGGAAAGTCGATCACAAAATCTGAGATTGGAGACCTGCAATAGCCAATAACATGGAAAAAAACGACTCATAACAGTTTGAAGAATGTTATCTGCATGATTGATGCCCACCCATTGATTTGTCAATGCAAGTGGCCTAAATGCAAAACCAAGAAGTTAATTGCCAGGCACCACTGCCTGGCTGAAAAGGCTTTCCAATGGCTGTAAAGAATTCCATGTTTTATTGCCTTTTGCTATTAATTGTTGGCTATCCAGCTCATGTTTTTGTCTGTCTTGGGATAGGCTAAGGGAATTGCAGATTACAAAGCTATGTCAAGAGTCCTCATGGATGCTTCAATGAACAGACATTTAATGTGTAATCCCTCACCCTTGGCTCAGTATCACATATGTGCAAAGTGTTTCCCCTAGGATTTTTTTCAGGGAGGGTGGTAGGCCCCCCGAAACTACTAGTGTTGTCAATTCGTCAAATTAGTGTTGTCACGATACCAAAATGTATGTTTCGATACCAAGTCATGAATTTCAATACTCTATACTCTATACTCTATCTGTTTTCAGTCAAAACACAAACTTTTAGAAAAATAAGAAAAATTAATAAAATGAATAAAAGCAATGGCATTCAAGGTAAAATGACAATAATCTGTGTTAACTAAAATAGCAGCATAATCTGAAACTGTTCAGTCTTGGCTGTGTAATCTTTTTTTTTCTTTCTCAGTCAAGAAAACTATTGTCAACTCAGCCATTGACCTATATGGAATTGGTATTATCTTAATTCGGAACTTTTCTTTGTCAAAATACAAAATAGATTTGTGTTTCCCGGCTCATCTGTGGCGCACTCTAATTGGCCTAATGTGCGCATCACGTCATGTCTGCCATTTGGTGATCACAGACCAGTAGATCAGCAGCACTGTACTCAATCCGACAGTCTCCCGTTGTGAAAACTAAAGGGAAACTTAAAATTCTACAATTTGCTCCAAACTGGCACGTGTTAGTAACGGTTTTTGAAAACAGTAGCCTTACGCCGCGTGCACAACTTGGCGCATTGATGGATTGACGGAGACCGGAAGTCATTCATTCAAATGAAGGTTGAATGACGGACAGTAACGGACTAGCGCCCCCCGTGGCCGTCGGGGACGGAATGCCGCTGCGCTGTTCTGGGGGCAGGGATGCGCTGAGGAAAACGGTCCGATAAAACAGTGGAAGAAGTTGTGCATGCGGCGTAACACTTTTTAATCGGAGATGTGTAAAACTGCTCAACACTTTGGGAACAGTACTGCAGAGAGACTTTTCGATCACTGTATTTCTTTCATGGACATAACAGGGGAGTTAACTAGTCAACTGTAACCTGTCGGTCTTTGAATTCCTTGAAAAGGTCCAACATGTTTGGCCAGGTTTGACGTGTTGCCTCCCTTTGCGAGACACTTTAAAACAGCACCGACACAGCGGTGCTGCTGTGTTTAGGGGCTCGCCTTTTTTGTCCACTTTAATGCCGAAATATCTCAATATTTCACTTGGGCCCCTCTTTGTCTACCGGTCTCGACTCAGTCCAGCTTGCTGCGGCTCATATTACAAACTCAGTCAGGGTTGTTTCCTGCTACGTCACCGCTGTCAGCGTCATGCTTAAAGAGACAGATGCCTATTATCCAGATCAAACATTCATTCGCATAATAAGAAAGTATCGATTTTTTCAAAATGCTGGTATAGTACCTTTTTCAGAACTCATCATTTTTGGTCATTCGGGGGTCTTTCAGGAGGGGTGGGGGGTCCTGTTGGCAGGGCGGGCCACCCCTCCAAGGCAATGGTAGGGGAAACACTGGTGCAGGAATTCAGAACAGGAAATTTTGATTGTTTAATGTGAAATAACCTCTATCTGTCAGGATTTTGAAGTCTTAAGTCTTATTTTAAGCCACATATTTTGTTCTTCTGCTGCTATGTACATTCTCTCAGCAGAATTTCATTTATTTGTTCAGTTATTTTCCTGTTTTCTTTTAAGTACACAAATGGAGGCATAATTTGGATTGATAGAAGGCAGGACTAATTATATTTTTTCTGACCTCTGACCTCATACCACTCTCATCAATCTCCCTCAGTTTACAACCCTAATCAATAACCTGGATTTAGCAAAGATTACACCTCTATGAATGTGTTTATGTCACATCAATAGACACTTCATTACAATTATTTCACGTTCAGTATAGCTGATGATAAATACTCCATTTGGGCAGAGTAAGCTTACCTGCATTTACATAATCACTTCTCTGAAAGTGGATCCAGTGTGGGGAGCGATTGACAGCAGGATCTGCCAGACCCACGCTTGTAAGAGCTCCTATTAATGCAATAACATCTTGTCCCCCTCTTGTTCCAGCTAACAATTCATTGTTATTTTATCCTAATTTCAATCCTGTTAAAGATTTCCAGCAGGAAATACTATCCCTAAAACACACGCCCACGACTCTAGAGCAGCCAAAGACAGAGCAATATACGTCCATCGGGGTCAATGAAACAATGTCTGGAATCACAATGCAGCCATGAGGTAACATGGCTCACCAAAACGGGAGCCAGGTATATAAGGAGATGGTGAAATGATCACTATTTTCCATGCCTTACTCTGGCAGGGCTTTTCGGGTAGTAATCACAATGGATCATTTGGGAGGGCAGCTGGAAAATCCATAGAGAATCTCAGGAGACCTGCTGTGGCTGTGAAATCAATGCAGAGATCCAGCTGAGACCATTAAATGAAATGAATGTCATATGATAGGGTTAAACATGTAGAATATTATTATTCATATAGTCCAAATAGGTTTTTCATCTGCAGATAACGCAAGCAGGCGTGGACGTCAATAAAGGTACCACAGGTTCCCTTTTGTATTTCACACACCTACATGACCAGCAATCCATCACATTTCTTTTGAGACAAAAATAGCCATGTTTTGTATGTGACGAGTGACAATGCATCCTGCTGAATGCTGCTGAAACTGTTGTTGAATATACAGTCATTGAAAACCTCAAGATTCAAGATTTCAAACTTTATTGTGCATTCATACAAGCAAAAAATTAAGAAAAACAAAGTGCCTACCAGGAGTAGTTCAAATAGCTACAGAAGAAATTATTTAAAAACAATTTCAACCGATATCCAGTTCATGAAAGCTTTTACATTTGCCGTTGTAAACACCCGGTGCTGGGTAGGGGTTTCCAGGGGAAATCCTCTGGTGCACAGGAAGTGATGCGTTTTATGGTACCGGAAGCATTTTTTTTTCTTGGGATAACTGGTTAGTTAACATGAGCAGCGATAGCCGCCATGGCTGAACAGACAAAGAAAAGAGCGCCACCTTCAGAAACTCAAACTTCATCAACAGAAAATCCAAGGAAAAATACGTCACAGTATTGGCCACTCTGTTTGATTGACAAGTGATCTCTGGGAAGTGTAGTGCAAAAACACCAAACTGACCAAAACAAAACAAAACAAAACATTTAATATAGTAGATTACCACTTAAAACAGTTCCTATATAACCATAATACAATCACAGGAATAATATAATAATACATTTAAATTGTTTGTGTTATATACCATTTCATAGTGTTTATTATTCATAGCACTCAATTCCAAGCATAGGCCCAGCAACATTTTGAATCTATTATCCACATGTGCAAAAATACAACTTTCATAAAAGAAAATGCATAACATATGCCTTACAGTACTATGAATGAATACATTTTTGTCATGGGTGGCCTCAATGGGATTCGAAGCCCCCTAAACATGCCAATGTTAGTGCCATGCTCTACCCACTTCCTGCTTCTACCAACACCTCTACCAAGCATTTTTCAAGCCTCTGTCCTTTGGAAACAGTTTGACACTTTGTAGCGGTCAGGCAGGCATATTGCATGCATGTAGTGGCTGCATGAGTCCCTTGATGGACCTGCTGTCAGGAAGCCTGCCTGTTGGAGTGATTGAAAAAACATGTTTGGGATTAGCCCACCGTCCTCATCTCTGGTGGGTGTCGGGGTTGCACCGCTCTCTGGGCCTACCACGGTGCTGAGCGATGGAATAGGTAGGGCTGGACCCCACTACTCCTACTCTGCTAACACACACCGTCTCACACTACCACATGCACGTGCACACACTCACACACAGACACACACGTGCACATACACACGTCTCCACCCAGTGGCTCAACATACCCCTGCTGTCAACTAAGAGGAATGAGTGGAGAGAGAGAGAATAAGGGGATTTAAATCCTCGCTCCAGAAGAAGTCCCTTGGGCATTCTGCATTCAACTGTTTTTCAACAATGAGTAAGGCAATTGTTGTCTTACTTTAGCTTCGTTTGACCTCAGTGAGCAAAATGTTTGGTTCATTTTATCGTGTGACTTAACATTTATTCCCACCGTAAAAACCAACAAGACACCACATTACGCAAAATTACTTTTCCTTTGGTCTTAGTGCCTTTGGCAATCTGTTCTACTTTTAAGAAATAGAAATTGAGACCCATAGTGGTGGTTTTCCTGCTTCACAAACTCTGTCACACACTCACTTTCTCACTCTCTGTCTCGCACACTCACACATGCACACGCACACACACTTTTGTCTACACTATGTCTAACTCAACACCTGCAGGGTTGGTCCGTCTGGCTTTTTTGGCATTATGGCATTAACATGGAAACCAGAGGCCTGGAGCTGGATTAGTCTATAGGAGGTGTGAACACAAGGCCAGGGCAAAGACGGTCTTTCAACTAACATTTTGTCACCATACTTTCACCCCTGTCTGTCTTATCACAGTATTTCCCACATACTGACATAGGCAAACATGCTGTCACAAAAGTAAAAATGAAAGTCCCTTTCTTAGTTTCAGTTTTGTAGTTTCTCTGAGAAATGCATATGCACAAACTTCTGATTCTTGGTCGTCTTATAGCCAGAGGCAGGTGTTATAAAGGCCCTTTAGATTTCTGTCTTTGTTATTCAAGACCTAGCGTGATTCCAGGGCGAGGTGCCTTCAAAAGCACTTCACAATAGTTTCGCAATTGGGGAGAAACACGACTCCTACAATATTTAGAAGCATAAATGGCACCCGGGCCAGGCTTAGTGAGTTGTATGGTAGGAACTCCACCCAAAAAAAGGCTAGTGGGTCTCATATACAACAGTGCCAGTGGTTGGATCTGCTCTTTCTGGGCTTTCTGTTTTGGTTGTAGATAAGGACTGTAAGTAATCAGCGAAATAGACATTTTACATTTATATTTTAGGCATTTAAATGACACTTTTACCCAGAGCGACAATGAGTAAGCAGCCAGGACACGTGGTTATTGATGAACACACATTGGCTAGAGAAATCATACCTGTGACATTATGATTATGGGACGGTCTCTCTAACCACTAGGCCACCCGTTAGACACTTGTAGACTCGACAGATGCCTATAGATACTAGATCTTGTGTACTGTTGCATTTGCTACTCCACCATTTACGAACAGGTGCATCGCTAAGATGTTTCGAATAAATAGCCTAATTATTATTCATTGACAAATGGTCGTTTAAATATGTTCCGGACTCAGGCGGCGCATTTCAGAAAGCGATTGCCGCAGCACTCAAATTAAGAGGGTAAAAGGAAACTGTGGTTCTCAAGGTTTTTGCTTTTCAGTTGTGGTTAGGCTGCTGATCTACCAATTCACAACATCTAATCCTTCACTTGACAAAAGAAGTGTGTGCTCAACTCTCACTTATTGTCTCCCTACACTTATGTTGGGTAGCTGGAGGGCACTTTTCAACAGCCGGCTCTCATAGCCTCACATGCCTCTGCATTTCAAAACATTGCATTTGCTGCCATCTTTACCTGTTTTGTCCTGCTCTGAGCCAGTTTAATAAAAACACCGGCCTCAGCCTGTTTTCTTTCTCTCTCCATCCGCCACCTGTCATCCCCACGCTAATGCGAAACATTAACAGCCGCAAAGCCAGGATGGAAACGCACCTCTTCGGAGAAACGCATTACCTGTCACTCTGTTTCTGGATTAGGACTTCATTGGTGTCAAACGATTGAAGGGGCTTTTGCTCGGTTGTCAGGAGAGACATGATTGCGCCTGTGGCCATAAGGAAACATATGTGCTGTTTTTTGTGACAGGCGTCAGGCAGACAGCTGCAGATGTGTGGGGTGAATGGTGTGTGGGGTTTTTTCCTCACTTGAGCGCGTGTCAGACGCTGCGTACAGCTGCGTGGAGGGAGAGTTAAGGCCGTTTCACAGCGAGTGAGGAGGAGGTGAGAACCAGCACGTCTAATTGAGGCGGTTAATGGGCTGTCGGAAAGCATCCCTCTACCCAGCATAACACATGGAGCAGCTCTATATCAGTGTAGTAAAGCTGATAAAAACGTCTCTTGTTCAAACACAAGGTTTTGTCCAAGACACATCGAATTTAGGGGATTTTTTTAGATGTAAACATTGCTTGATGAATAATGTCATACTTGACTCCTTTGTACCAGATGTGGAGCGTTTATGGAGCTTACAGGTATAGGCTGTAACAGTCTCCCTTTGTCCTGTCTTCCTCCTCAGGGCCCACCTCTGCCCTAAACTCCTCTGCCTTTTTTCAACACTTTGTCACTTGTTTCAATTAAATTCTCAAAACAAGTGAAACCGCTTTAGAAACTACATTGAAAAAAATGATCTCCTTCCCATTGGCAGATTTGATTCATGTGTTTTCACCAAAAAATTACATTTTAAGACTGAAATAAGCCTCGGTTGGCCTCAGACCACATCCCTCCCTTTAGAGTCCAAGCTCCATTCCTCTCTGCCTGGCTCGAGCCCCGGCCTTCCTCTCCGGCCCTAGCTCTGTCCCTCCCTCTGCAGCCCTGATCCCTGATCCCTGCCCTGGTCTCAGCTCCAACTGAGAACACAGTTGACGACGAACACGTTCTCATTCGCAGCAATGGTCAGTGGTTAGCAGCTGCATGGGCAGAAAGGAACTTATATAAGGAACATTTGCACCTGGGAGCTGCCTAGTAAAACCACAGTCTTGCACTGATGGCCACCGAAAAGCGCCACTGGAGCAGTTGGGGATCCGTGTCTTGCTCAAGGGCATCTTGATGGTATTTTTTGATGATAGGGGAGAGCACTCCTTGTTCACTTAACCCAGACAGTTTTTCTAGCCATGGGGCTACCACTAAGTGTTGAAGAGGCAGGGGAGCCGAAGAATGGGGGAGTATTCGACATCCGTGGCACAGCGAAGTGCTCCTCAGGGACGTATGCGGAGAAGGTGCAAGGTTGTGTCCGAACAGAAGCACACTGTGGTGGGATTTAGACAGCATACATTCAATATATAGAGGCTTTGCAGCTGCATCACACATTTCCTAGCAAACACGGCTGGCACCATCATGGAGGTCCTTTGTAGAATTGGCTGTGTGCAAATAATGGCTAAATACGTATCTGCATTACAACACCCGAAAGCCCTCTATATGCCTCATTTCTATTCCAGAACAAAACAAAACACTGTTTTGGGAGAACACTTTCATATACAGATAGGTATAATATTATATCCTGTGAAGTTAATAGAGTAATCAGGCTGCTATAGCAATGTTTTGATTGCCCTTGAAACACTTGAATTAATTGTCACTAGAACATTTTTTCCAGGCACCATGCACAGTAGGTTGGGGAAAGCAAATGATGACAAACACTAAAAGAGTCTAGATGACATTAATCAAGTCTTGCGTTGAGCCTTAATCACACAGTTGCAGTTAAAACCCTTAACTCTCTGGCTAGACAGTGTTTAACCTCACTGTCCAGCTCTCAGATGGAGCTGCAAGGATTTAAGTTCTCATTTCTAGAGAGCACTTAAAGATAACAGTTCTTCACGTTTTTTTCTTTTTCTTCCCTTTTCTGCTCTGTAATCAGTTTCAAATGAGAGCTGAGCCTTTGGCAGACTTCTTATGGCTGTGGGTTTGATTCAGCCAAAAAGCCTCTTGCAGGGTGGATGAATAGTCAGCGAGAGTTCATTCATACAATCTCAACAGCAAGGGCCACATTAGGAGATCCCTATTTGGTTTATCAGCATTTCCTCTTTGAGCTCATTTCAATTTCAATAATTATCCTACATTCTGAGAGCAGTGTGTGGAAGATTTCCCTTTGTGCAGTCGAAACTGGCTTCATATTCATCTGTAACAGTAATACTCATTTCATTACAGCCAAGATAATTTTGTGTTTTCTTTTATATGTTTTTTCTGTTATCAGCCAGGGTGCTATCATGGAGGAGGAGCTGCAATAAAGGAAGTGGCTTCTTTCCATTCATGATGTTGAGCATACAGTAGCATGTTGTGATCGCTTTTCAAATAGCAAATACATCCTCCTCTCCCCCACCCTTTGGTTGTTTTCCACCTTCCATCCTGCCTCCCTCTGCTCCCCCTCTCTCCTCTGCTCCTCCTTCACACCAAGCCTGAGTGACTGATTCAGCCCAGGTTCCTATCAGCACCGCCACCCCCCATCTCTTTATCCCCCCCTACTGTATGTCAAATCAGTTTAACACCAAATTACAGACTAAATCAGCATTGAGGTGGGTTGCCATAGTGACAAGCCACAGTCATCTCGCAGTGGGGCTTAACATTTTGGCTGATCTCTTCTAAAGTAGTGGCTTAGAAAAGCGTTTCTGTGATTCAGAATCAGAATTACTTTTAATCGCCAAGTAAAATAAACGTACAGGAATTTGTCTTGGTGACGTCGGTGCACAGAAGTACTGTAATGTACTCTATGCTGTGGTTCTGGTCTCTCTCCTCAAACTACTCTTTGTCTTAGAAAGAAAAAGCACAGCACATCATACACTCCTTCCCCCTGTGATCGTCTGAAATTTGTAATTCAATGCAGTGCTAATAGCTTCGATGCTGTTGCTCATTTCTGTCCGCCGGTATGCGTGGCTTTACAGCCCCCTCAGCCACTGCCAACAGGAGTTTACATGGCTGACTAGGAGTCGGATGCGATTTTCAACGAAGGCCATCTGCACAGAGGGTCTCTCGCTCGTGCAAGCAGCATATGCTTTAGTATGTGGGCAACGGAGCTGCTGAACGCACTCGTTCCCTGGGTGAATTAACCTGCCTTGACACGCTCCCTGTTGTCTTCCATCTTGGTTGAGGCTATCTGACAGTGAGGGGTTAAATCTCAGAGGACCCCCCCTCTAGCATACCCCCACCCTTCCTCTCTCTCTCTCTCTCTCTCTCTCTCTCTCTCTCACGCACGCACACACACGCACACACACACACACACACACACACACACA
>OMLI01060321.1:0-14638 GCA_900302605.1 Rondeletia loricata
CGAGCCGCCATTTTACAGTGCAAACTATGCACGTATCTAGCAGACCTTGTTAAGTTAGCTGCGCCATTTTGTGATTCGTATCTCCGGGTGAGTTAAGCCGAAGCATTGGAATTAAACGAATATTTAGTCAAGTATGTAAGTGAAATGCTTTGTCATATATTGTCCTATGTTTGAGTGAAATGGGTCGAGCATAATTACAAGTTGCTTGTCCAAATATAAACATGCTGGCTAAAAAGTAACGTTAACTGCTAACGCTATCAAACTGGTAAGGAATCTGATTATTAATAAAAGTAAAAGTGTTAAGAGAGTTAACTGTTGCTTTATGAATTACAACACTTGATGCCACCTGTCAACCTTGATTCCAATTTCTAATACCTGAACGGCCTAATTTAATTAGTTTCAAGACAGATCTCTTATTTTTTCTCGACTAAAACTAATGACTAAAAGTTGACTAAAATGTAATGCCTTTTCGTCGACTAAAACTGGACTAAAACCTTTTGAGTTTTCGTCGACTAAAACTAGACTAGGATAGAAATGACTAAAATGTGACTAAAACTAATACGCATTTTCGTCCAAAAGACTAAGACTAAGACTAAATCTAAAATAGCTGCCAAAATTAACACTGCTCCCAGGTGTGACTGTGTGTAACTTTATGAATGTAAAGCAGGGTACTGCTGAAAAAGTGTATATTTGCTCAACAAACCTTGGATAAATTAAGGTAAAAAAAACAACAACACGTGCCGATCTTACTAGCAACAGTTTAAACATAACCTTTTAAATACAACTATCTCTCTGTTCCACCAGGGCCTTCAAGTATCAACCAAGCAGAAGATCTCTCCCTGGGATGTCTTTGAGGGTCTGAAACACTCTGCCCCTCTCTCCTGGGGCTGGTTTGGTACGGTGCGTGTGGACCGCAAGGTCACCAAATTTGAGGAACAGCAGCGCTTCCTCCTTTACCACACCCACCTGAAGCCCAAACCTCGTAGCTATTACCTGGAGCCCCTCCCCCTGCCCCCTGAAGAGGAGGAGCCCCCGACGCCCGTTTCCCAGGAACCAGAAAAGAAAATGGTGGAGGCAGTTAAGCCAGAGAAGAATGTGCCCACTGTGCCCGCTGATTCAAACAAGAAGAAATCCAACAAGAAGAAGAAAACCCCCTCCGCCAAGACTGAGGTCAGTTTTGTGGTCCACAGCTGATGATTTCGGATTAGTATGATTTGACGGACTGGCATTCTCTATACATTTGATTTCCTGGATAGAAATCGCTACTATCAGATCTGAAGAAAGCAATGAAATGTTTTTCCTGTTCTCACTAGGACTTTGTGAACCGTACACAAAGCGGCGTGCCCTATGGGACAGGTATGCCATCTGAGCTGATGATTGGGCAGCAGAACCACCCATATGGCAGGATAGGCTACGGCCAGCAGCCCATGGGCATATACGCACAGAACCAGCCTCTACCTCCAGGTCAGTCTTTTTCATCATCATTACCGTCATCACCATCATCACTAGCAGTATGACATACGAGTCCAGTAATCATCAAGACTTGGAATCAAGAGAAAATAAATATCTTCAATGAAGTAACAGATTTGGATTGTGTTTTACGTCTTTTCCCCTTTCCACAGGAGGTCCCGGTTTAGATCCTCCATACAGACCTGCCCGGAACCCCCAGATGAACAAAATGATGCCCACACGGCCCAGCTACCCGACCATGATGCCCGGCATGCAGGGCACCATGCCTGGCATGATTGGACTGGACAAGCAATACCCAATGGGTTACAAGCCCCAGCCTACCATACCACAGGGCCAGATACTGCGCCAACAGCTACAGGTCAGACTGGTGAGTCAGTCTGCACTGAGTAGACTTGACCAGAAGGTGTAGCTAGTGAGCTGGATCAGAACTTGTCTCAGGATAGTGGAGAGTCTGTTTGATGCTTAGTTTCTGGGGTTTGAGTGTCTACAGTGAATCAGTGCTATTTACTGACTTATTATTGTTTATCTTTATTTTCAGAATCAGAGCATGCTGGGGCAGCAGATGAGACAAATGACACCCAACCAACAATACACTTCCATGCAGCCATCTCAGGTAAGAGGTCTAGTTTTAGTTTTTCTTCCTTTGTTTGAATTCAATAACTCATTTATTCAGCACAACCTACCTTAACTCTCTGCTGAAGTCTGTCACTTCTCCTTTGGACTGCCTTGGTATTGCCTAGTACTCACATATCCACTCACAGACGCACAGGCAGTTACTGTACATACGCACGCTCTGGCTCTTTGTGTCTTGTTTTGATTTTCCTCGTTAAAATGGCTCAATGAATAAACTTGACTCAGGCACTGATGTCAATGATGGTCTCCTATGTCTCTGTTTTTCAACATCCTCTCTGTTTCTTCAGAACATTTCTCAGGGCTATACCACATACGCGTCGCACATGGGGATGCAGCAGCATCCGTCCCAAGGTGGTGGTATAGTTCCTTCCTCCTATGGGAACCAAAACTTTCAGGCCTCCCATCCTGGAACCAACCCGGCAGTGGTGGACCCTCTTAGGCAAATGCAGCAGAGGCCCAGTGGCTACGTCCACCAGCAGGCCCCAGGCTACACACACAATATGCAGAACACACAGAGGTCAGCACAGTGTTACAAGCAAGGCTGCTGCTTTGTCATGCATTTTTTTATAATAATTAGTGTTAATGATTAGTGTTGTATTTGAATCTGTTGTTGGGAGTCTCATTGCTGCAGGTTTACAATATTGTGCTTCTGTAGTGCCAAGCTCAAGCATCTCGTCAATTTTGCTTTGTTGCAGTTTGTGCTGTGGAGTTTTTGTGCTTGATTTCATGTTAATTGCATTACTACCCGTCCTTGTCTCCCTATAAACCTTAGGTTTGCCCACCAGCCCCTCCAGCAGAATCCTATCATGCATGGTCTTGGCCACATGGGAGGCCAGGGGGTCCACCCGGGCATGAGGCCCAATCAGATGCTGGCAGAACAACAACAACAACAACAACAACAGCAGCAGCAACAGCAGCAACAACAAGCACAGCAACAGCAGCAGTACCTCAGACAACAAGCACTCAGAGTATGTCATTTTAGCACTCTCTCCCTATCCATTTATCCAATTCCTTACTATGTTTTGGGTGAGTTCAGTTTTATTAGTAACTCACTAAGCGGAAAAATAGGCTGTTTAGATGCACTGATAGTTTAATAGTTTTAATGAGTTTTAATTCTCCATTTTTAATTGAAAGTTTATCCCTGGAAGCGACCCAGTGTTTCCCAATAATAATAGTAATGGAATAGTAATAATAACAGTTTCTTATATATTATTGTTTATATAGTGCTTATCTAAAAGCAGAGTTTACAAAGTGCTTTACAAAATGGCATAAACAGAAGCAATTCTGAAATTTATAAAAAGTCTATATAAATTGGAAACGCAATTAAAGCTACATTAGGCAAGGTTGTTATGTAAAAATACACCCGTATTATCAGCCTAAATCATAAAGTGGGGCTGCAATAGACATTGACCCCATAGATTCGCCCTATTTGCCCAAATGAAATTCCGGTGTTCGGTATGGACACCTCTCTGCCCACAAGAAGTGACTAATTGACACTTGAGAGTGAAATACAAACTGTGTCCTAAATAGCAGTGAGGGAGCGCTCTGTCCAGAGAAAGCTGAACTCACCAACGTATTTTGCTTCTCTCGTCCCTTTGGTATCCTTTGGTATAAATTGATCACAGACCGGCCAGGTTCCCTAAACATGAGTGTGCTGTGTGCAGTTTACTGATGTCACATCACATGATTTCTGGGTATTGGAAGTTCAAATTTTTCCAACGGTTACATCTCACTGCCATTTGGAGCAGACAATGTGCAGTTTCCTAATGTAGCTTTAAAATAAATAAGAAAAAAGTGGTTTAACAAAATAATAAATGAATAGACAAAAAGAAACTCATGCTAAGAGGTCTGCAGTGTAGCCAGGAGTCAGACCTATCTGTGCTTTAAACGTAATCAGTAAAATATTAAAATAAAAATTCCTAAGTCTTTACCTCAGATATTAACCCATGTCTCTTTCCTATGTACGTCCAACAGCAGCAGCAGGCTCAACAACAAGTTCAACAACAACAACAACAACAGCAGCAGCAGCAACAACAACAACAACAGGTCCAGCCACAGCAGGTTACACCCCAACAACAGGTTCAGCAGCAACAACAGCAGCAGCAGGTAGCGACGGCACAGCCACCAGCCCAGGCACAGAACCAGGCCCTGGGCATGCAGCCACTTCCCCCGCAGCAACCTATGGTAGGTCCCATCCGGTTGACAGTGACCTTCATTAGCCCAGTCCCAAATGGAGGAGAAAGAGAAGGAGTAGCAGGAGGATAATGATATAGGGAGACCTGAATTCAGTGCCCCGTGTTAGCAAGCATTTGTTGTGCTGAAGTGCCCTTGAGCAACACCCTGAATCCCTAGCAGCTTCAGGGGTGCTGCTCTGTAGCTGACCCTGCACTTTGACATCCCAATATGCAATATAGCGCAAGGCAAGAACTCAATGTACGTGAGGAAAAGTGGTAGTAGAGTGAACCAATATGTCAAATAGTATGGGTTATGTTGATGTTTTTTGTTTTTTTCATGTGAATGTGTTATTGAAGTACTAATTAATGTAGGTTATCCATTAAAAACCTGTCAAATGACTCTTAATAACGACTTGTGTGTCTTTATTTCAGTTCCCACGACAGGGTATGCAGCAGACTCAACAGCAGCAGCAGACTGCAGCGCTGGTCAGGCAGCTCCAACAGCAACTTTCAAGTAAGACCACAAACTTCTCATGTTTTCATTTGTGTGTGTGTATAGTTGTCATTGTATATTGATGAACAACAGAATCTATATTGATAATGATCCTTGTTTTTTTCCCCTTTTCAGATACACAACCAGGACAGAACACCAATTCATATTACTGATACTGCTTGTTTATAGTAGTGTGCGGAGAATAGAGACCCTCAGTGTGTGGGAGTGTCCCCAATCTGGAGATTGGCAGGTGAATGTGTCCAATGCCATGCAGGCCCTGTTTGTAGAGGTTTAGGCTGTTAGGAGGGACGACCGTTCAAGGCACAAAGGACGACCAAATGGACGAACCAAACCCCAACTTGATCACCGAGGCAACATGTTCCGAAAATCTCTCTTCAGTCATGTAATTACGGAATATCCGAGGAGGAATTGTGCTGTGAAATAAACGGATCATGGAGAATAATGGAAGTTTATGTAAAAAAGTACCAGAAATTATAAGAATAATGCAATTTTTTATTTTATTTCAATTTGTACAATTTTTTCAGTTTCGTGTATTTCTCATTAAAAAATCATGTCAGTTTTTATGTCTTGTATTTGTGTTGGTTGCCTGTATATTATCTTTAAAAACGTTCAATGAAAAAGGGTAATCAAATGAATTTACAGCTTTCTGCTCCATGGATGGGTTGTGCCGCATAACGCTGCTGTCACGTGAAAAAGCCCTATTTTATTGGCAGGGTTCAAGTTCATTATCTCATTTAAATGCAAAGTTTATACAGTCCTTTATGTGCCGAGTAAGTTTCATAGACCTAACCCAGACAAGTCGGTTGGCCTGTTTCATATCTGATCCCACAAGTATCCAATTCAGGCTGTTTAGACAGCAATGAAAAAGCTATGTAAATCCCACTTAAGGGCTCAGTCTGAAAAGTCTTAACATTAGCTAAGTTATTCATCGAACAACAGCAATAACTTTGTCCAAGTTACAGCGTTAAGTACCAACTTGATGCATAGTAATAGTTACCACTTAGTTTGTAAATAGTGTTAGAAAATTTGGTGCAAATAATTATTTCTTCCAGAACAGAAGTGTGGTTCTTTCACCAAGTAACTTGAGATGTATTGTTGGATTCTGGAAGAGTCTGTTCCTCAAAGACTAAATAGTAATTACATGGTAGAAAACACTTTTTAAGTAGCAAAAGAAGTGGCTCAGAATTAATCCCGAACTTGTAATGAAACAATTACTGAGAGAAGTGGAAATAACTTCTGGATTGTTATGGTGCTGGCAAGGGCATAACTACAACAACAAAAAAGATGCAAGTAATGTTTTGAGACAATGTATTAAAAGAGACGTTTTGACAAAAGACATCAGGTTCACCAAATGAGACTATTACCTGTGTGACAAAGTATTTGGAAAGCAGTACTTTCTTTAACAGCAACAAATCTATGGTGTAGCAGGCTCAGAGCCATTCATAGATCATGAATATTGTTTCCTATAGAACAAAAGGCCAATTCCTTATTATCCTGCTTTATCAAAAAACAAGGGAAAGCATTAACACCAAAATGTAATGTCTTTATTCACTGAAACACAATCCCCGCACAGGGGGCATAACACACAATTCTTAATATCAGTTTTACAGCCTTTTTGGTTTTTTTGATTTTCCTTTACCTGCATTTGGACTCTCCAATCTACTAAAAAGCACTCCAGAGTCAGACCCTAGTGCTCTCCCGTCAAAGGGACAGTCCATTCCCTGATACCTTGGCAGGAAGTTCAGAGCAGCCCAGCTCCTCTCGCATGGCTGCACCCCTAATCTGGACAGGAGCTTGTTCGAAGTCTCTGGCACTACGGGCTGGAGGACGGTGCCATAAATCCTCAAGCATTCAAGGGACACGTGGATGATGGTGTCCAACCAACGCTGGTCTTTACTGTCCCCTCTATCCAACTTCCAAGGTGTGTGGCGCTGAACAAACCCATTCGTCTGCCTCACACAGCCGCTGACGGCCTCCAGAGCTTTGTATACATGCATGCTCTCATAGTGCTGCGCCACCACAGCCGGGAGACTTCTCACAGCATCCAGCATGCGGTAGTCTTCAGCCACAGCCCTGCCCCTCGGCCTAACAGCCCGGTCACTGGGGAACGAGTCGGCGCAGAAGGAGGGGTAGACCTGGGCTGGGTTGAGAGAGGGAGCTGTGCAACGGTTCAGAAGACCCCCCAGAGAGTCCGCAAGCTCTGCGTTGAGCAGCTTGACCACTTTGTCATCGTTGTAATCGCAGTCCGAGTCTGGGACACCCTGACGTAGAAGGAAGTACCTCATACCATCAGTTGTGAACCTCTGTGAACGTTCAAGGGGATCTACCACATTCCCCAAACTTTTGGACATCTTCTTGCCCCCTACTGTCCAATGAGAGTGCACGTGTATCGCCTGTGGCAGCGGCAATCCGGCCGCTAGAAGAAAAGATGGCCAATAGATGGCATGAAATTTCAAGATGTCCTTTCCTACAACATGGTGGGCAACATTCCACCATTGGTCGTATTTATCTGGATAACCAGCCACTGTAAGGTAGTTGACCAGAGCATCCAGCCACACATAGATTGTTTGTTCGGGGTCGTCTGGGACCGGGATGCCCCACTGAAGACGGCTTCTCTGACGGGACACTGAGAGGTCAGGAAGGTCCTCCTGGAGCCACTGGAGGACTGCATTGTAGAAACGCTCAGGCTGTACAGCCTTGGGATTTCCTCTCAGCCAGTCGAGCAGCTGGGACCGGAACTCAGACAGACGGAACATATAGTTCTCCTCCTTCATCCACTCCACCTGCAAAAAAGCGTAAATTAGATTAGGTTGCTCCAAGCCTATGTTTTGTCAGTGGAGTGAGGATAGATTGCAGGAACTGTGAATGGTGTGCATAACTAATAAAGAACACATTTGATCACATAATATGTCTTTGGATCTCATTTGGTGTCTTGCTTAGACAATTTCGCATTCATTCATCTCAACTGGAAATCACACCTAAGCTATGATCCTCCATTTCTCTCACTTACCTTGTGGCCACTCTCCAGAGATATCTTGATCTCCTTCCCCGATGAGTCCAAAGCATCGGCCACCTGTGTCGGAGTGAGGAAGCTTTCATCCTGTGTGGAGTACCAGCCTTCATAACTACCCTTGTAGATGAGCCCTTTGCTCTGAAGCACTGACCAGAAATGCTCCACGGCGCGCCGGTGTCTCTGCTCGGTGGTTCTTATAAAGTCTGTGTGTGAGACGTTACAGCTGCTGAAGAGATGTTCGAATCTCTCAGACACATCGGTGCAGAAGCTCAGGGGATCTTTCCCCGCAGCATCAGCAGCTCGTTGGATTTTCAGGCCGTGTTCGTCTGTGCCTGAAATACAAGATCTCATGTATTATTAAAAAATTCTCAGTGCACAGATTTACATTTTAGGCATTAAGCCGACTCTCTTACTGTAGAGAGTTACATAGAGAACAGTAGTAGAAAGGGGTTCAATTCCTAGATTGACAATATTACATGCAACAAAAGTAAGGAGAGAAAAGGTCAACATTCATCACATAGCATGTAGTCGTGTCAATGGGAGATTTACCTGTGGCAAATTTTGAGTTGAAGCCCTGAAGTTGCTTATACCTGTGTAAGCAGTCAGCTATCACAGTTGAATACAAATGTCCTAAATGAGGGGAAGCATTGACATAGAAGATGGGAGTGGTGATGTAGTAATTCCTTTCGTCTTTTGACAGATGTGTGCACATGCATCTCAGCATACTCCTTTGTTGATTCCATTGAGGTGAAATTGGTGGTGAAAATGCACTTTGCCGCAATCTTGGTAAAACCTTACAGTTTCTGATAATGCACAGATATGGCATCCTCATCATTGGATAGCAGGTGACGTTCATATGAAGTCCAATCGTAGATTAAGAACAGGAATTTAATCCCAGACAATATTTAGTCCAAGGAGTGCAGTGATGATTTGGTAATCCAGTCACTCATTAAAGAGATGGCGTTTTGCAGGCAAACAGGTAAGCGGAAAAAATACGACCAATATCGGAAAATTACCGGAAGACCCTAGAGTAGTCCTGGCATTCCTTATCGATAAACATAGTAGGTATTACTGAATATTTGTTCTATAACAGTAACACGTGCGATTTGTTTCCTTGTCAAGGTCTTGTTAGGTCTTCTTCCGGGTTCTACTCGCCCAATCAAAACGCTGAATAGTGAATAAACCCGCCTTTTCGGGGTGGTTTTACGAGTACTAAGCACCAATCAGTTCACACGAAGTCGAAGTTAGGCAGGTTCGTGGTATTCTGATATGCAGTGTGAAAATAGTTAAGCAGCGAATCTTTATGTGAGAACTTCATCCGCCGCAGCTCTCCACCCCTTCCCTTCCCCAACACAGTAGTAAACCTAACGACAGTAACCAGGAAGTGTCGAGGTGATTGACAACCAATCAGCTGCTCCACTCCCAGCAACGAAAACGAATGGGTTGACGTGACAACGGAGGTAAAAACACAGCTCTCTTGCAAATTTTAGGCAAAAATAGCTCATTGAATTTAACTAACTTTCACTGATTTAACTAAATTCATCGTCAAGCTTGACATTTTTTGCTTTTTCCATTTCGTGGTGTCTGTGGTTTTAACACTGCGGGTTCAAGCCAGTAGAGAAGGAGCCTGTCATGTGATGTGAAATCTAGGCTAACGTTACTTAAAGGTTTTGTTACGTATACGAATTGAGATGATTATAGCACAGTAAAATATAATTTTCTGTTGTTTTTCCAGATGGATATGAACCGTATGGATTTCTACATTGGTCTCTCTCTGGCTGTGAGCTCCAGTGTCTTTATAGGCTCAAGCTTCATCTTGAAGAAGAAAGGCCTTCTGCGATTGGCTAGCAAGGGTTCAACGCGAGCAGGTAACCTTTAGGGGAAAAAACAACAACTATAGTAATCCTACATTTTAGATGGGTACTATACAAATATCACAGCAAAACTATATGTGTAGTAACATAATAGGAATGTTATAGTGATACCATAGGAGATAAAATACCATAAGGTCAGTATAAACTTCACACTTAAGACACATTAAAAACTCCCTATAGGAATATTATGGTGACTTTTCAAAAGGGAAATTACATAACAGCAGTGAAACTGACATGAAGTTGTGGTAAGAAGAGAGTTGGTGAAAGAAGCTACTGACTTTCTCACTTAAAATCAGCGAGGAAATATTTGGGAGTTATGGGGAAACCGTTCAATGTACTAATTGTGCAGTTTTGTTTCTGTGTCTCACAGGTCAAGGGGGGTATACCTACCTCAAGGAATGGCTATGGTGGGCAGGACTTATTTCAAGTAAGTGAATGAAATAAAATGGAATACTTCATTCTGCTGCTGAAATGCGTCGGTCTACTCTGCTTGATTTGGTCATCCTGTTTACAAGCCATATAACATTGTGGTCTTTGTTTTCCAAGGGGAAAAGAGGCTCTTGTGGGTTTGGTATTTTTGCTGCTGGTCTTTTCAGTAGATGCAGCACCCACAATATTCCTTTGAAGTACACATTCCTCAAAAGAGCACATTTGCACATGTGGGTTGGAAGAGAATAATTTGTCAAAACTCACCAACTGCAACATTTACAGCTGTGAACTTCCCCTTTCGGTGACAGTGTGTGCTAATGTTGATGGTCTGTGTTTCAGTGGGAGCTGGAGAGGCTGCCAACTTTGCTGCATATGCATTTGCGCCCGCCACACTGGTGACTCCACTTGGAGCAATGAGTGTACTTGTAAGGTAATTGTCTTAGAGGTTGGTTTTGACAGTTGATGGGTTTGGCTGCAGTTTTTCACACTTCTCAGGCTATCACGTGTCATTCTCTTGGTGTGACAGAGATGTGAGAATACCAGTAGCACATCAAACTTCTAGTTCTTTTGAGTTTAACTATGCAATAGCATTTGTGATAGCATGCAGCATCTGACAAGTTTGTTTATTCTTCCAGTGCTGTGCTTTCCTCCTACTTCCTGAATGAGAGGTTGAATGTGCATGGGAAGATTGGTTGCTTGCTGTGTATCTTGGGCTCTACAGTGATGGTGATCCATGCCCCGCAGGAAGAGGAGGTAGCCTCCCTCAGTGCCATGGCTGAGAAGCTTAAAGACCCAGGTAGGGACAGAGCATGGACAGTGGGTATTTACTTGTGTGATTTGATTGAAAATGCTCTGGAAAATGATTCCCAGATAAGAGCTGGAACCATTTTTAAGGACACTAACTTATTGTCGAATTCTCCCACTTAGGTTTCATTGTGTTTGCTGCGTGCATTGTGGCAAGCAGCCTGGTTCTTATCTTTGCTGTGGCCCCACGGTATGGACAGAAGAATGTGCTGGTCTACATCCTGATCTGCTCTGTGATTGGCTCCCTCTCTGTGTCTTGTGTCAAGGGCCTGGGCATTGGCATTAAGGAGCTGTTTGCTGGAACAGCAGTGCTGAAGGATCCCCTGTTCTGGTCCCTAGTCATCTGCCTGGTAATCTGTGTCAGCATTCAGATCAGTTACCTGAACAAAGCCCTCGACATCTATAACACCTCCATAGTCACGCCCATCTACTATGTCTTCTTCACCACATCTGTCATGGCCTGCTCAGCCATCCTCTTCAAGGAATGGTTGAGTATGACTACTGATGGAGTGGTGGGAACTATCAGCGGGTTCCTCACCATCATCTTGGGGATCTTCCTCCTCCACGCCTTCAAGGACATTACCTTTACCTGGGATTCCCTTCCACTGTACCTGAGGAAGGGTCCTCAGGGCTTCCCATGGGGCCACCAGCCCTATGTGGCCCTTCCCAGCCACGACAGCCAAGCAGAGGGCGAGATTAAGAGGCCCAGAGAAGGGGGCTCAAAGGGGGGATACCCACCAGAGAGCTCCGTAAGGAGGAACAATAGCTTTGTCACTACTTAGCAATGTTGCCACTGACCATCATGAAGCTTTATTTCACTGACAAGCTTTACAATGGGACAAGTTAGACAGTTAACTAAATCTGAATTTCGAGTCTGCCTTATACAATGCAATATGCACTGGATGATGAGAAAAGTTGCTTTGAAATTAGCACACTGTTGCTATGAGCCCATGGGATTTTATGACAACAAAAGGGTATCTTATCATCTTTGTCACATGTTGGTAGAGCCAAATAATTTTTCTATGGTTAAAAAAATAAATAATAAAAAGAGTACAGAATTATAATCTGTAGTATAATTTATTACATCTTCTCTGAATGTCAACGTGAATGTCTACTGTTGCAGTGTTATGTGTATAGTATGATAAATGTAAAAGCATATACAAATACACAGTCTTTTAAAAATATGACTGTCAAATTGAATAGTACTTCAGCCAAATTGTGCCTTCTGTTAATCAAGACTGTTACCTATGCATATTTTTGCACTTTTTAACATGGATCATATATTGTACCAATGTGCTTTATGAACTTTTTTATGACCAATGTTAAGGCAAAAGCTTTAATTTCCCTGAATGTGTTTCAATCATCTGTTTTTGATGATCAAGTTTGAATAAGTCCACTGACAAGTAACTGTAATACCTCAGTATTATTTAAAGGCCTCACTGAAGAACTTTCTTTCCCCGTGTAAATGCATTCTCATCTTGTGCCAAGCTGTAACATTCCCCCATAATGTAAAGGTATTTTTGTGTTTGATAGTAATGTTAATTAAAACCTAACTACAATATTACCTGACTACACTGTGCCAAAAAATAGACTGGGTTAGTTGGCATTTTCTTTATTGTGTATGTACAGTTCAAAACCTTTAGTCATAGATCATGCCTCTTTTCAATCAAGACATTGTTTGTCCTCTTAAGTTGGAACAGAATGTGGTTTACTCCTTGTGGCTGTCAAAACTCAGGAGGCAAATTGAATGTCCCAGATGTTTGGATCTTGCCGTAGACCCCTTGCAGGCTCCCGCGCTTTACCCAGTAGTTACTGCAGCGGATATCAAGACACTCCAACGCAGTTTCACAATATGGCCAGTGAATGCACCTGAATTCCATGTGTACAGCCCGACTTAAAACAAAACCAACATGAAGTCATTACTAGCAACTGACCACTCACATCCGACTGAGTGAGGGACAAATCAAACTCAAGACGGTGACAAGATACGTGGTGTTAACCTGAGGCACTTGTATCAAAAGTTAACACTTCTCTTTCCTATTTCCAGACTAATGGACAGTTCTCGTGTTGCACCATACAGAAAGCTGGCAGGACCAAAGGGCTTTGTCTTGGATCAGTGGCTGTGTGCTCCTGTCTCCTCAGTCCTTTCAGTGACAGTTTAGTCTGACATCGTATCTGAGAATGACCCCCTACTCCTCTGGGTCTGCTCCAGCCTGTTCAGGATGAACTGGCTGGTGTCAATAAATCGCTCTACACAGTTAACAAAGCACACTTCTGTCCTGGAATCCATCTTTGGCCCGGGTTTATCCATGCATTTCTCCTGGAAAGACATTACAGATACACGAGTTAGGCTAAAGATAATGATCACACAAGGTATTACAAGCAATACATGTAACACATCTGGCAACAACATTTATTCAACAAAAGCACTAAAGGTTCATACACTCTATACTAATGTGTCATAAGCGAAAACCGACTACTCAGTGGTTGGTTTACACTGTAAACCAACCACTAACGTTAGCTAGCTAACGTTAGCTAGCTAACCTGGTGGTCTAAGTTACACACTCATAATAAACCTGTTTTAAATGGCTACTCCCATAATATGGCCTAAACACGTTTCTGCAATTTTCTATAAGCAGGACTATAGGTAATGACAAGTAAAAAGTACATTTGAAAGCTGCACTGCTATCTTATGTCACATAACAGAGCTAGCTGGAGAGCTAACTGCAGGCTTATCTTACCCAGCAAACCTCAGTCATCTGATGCACCAGCTGCTGAAATCTTTGTTTTTGAGACTCAATTTCGATGAAGTGCTGAAGCTGGGGGTCCGCTGTTGCTCCTTGGCCGTCCATATTATAATATAAACAGATTTAAATGCAGACTTTTAATTATGAATGACTGATAGCTGACCTTCACGTGTATGGATAGACACGACAGGAAACAGGAAGTACGTCGACCAATCAGAGAGCGCGCTCTGGCGGCGCTGTCCGGCATACGTAAAACGCATGCGTTTCTCGTAAGATTGTTGTAATTTCTATGCATTTTCAAAATTTTTGTATGACTTTTATAACACCCGCTAGCATACCCATGTGATGATATAATATATGCTTTTTTAAACCAATAAAAAATTAATAAAAATACCTATGTAAAAGTAATGTTGTCCCAATAGAATAGATTTGCATTTCAAAACATATATCAGATGATTTTACAGTCATTTTCGTTTCACTTGTATCTTTCAAAGACCCCAAGGTTAGGAAAGCCTGGTATACTTTCTGTGTGTTGCTCACTGCAAGAACAATTCTCTATTCCCCATAGTCAATATTTCCCCCAATGATTCAACAACAGAGCCAATATACAGACACAATAAACTTTTTAATTCGTCTTCAATAAAATATACATATTTTTAAATGCTGGTCAATAGGCTAATAATTACTTCTAATAATGTGATATGTTATTCTAATCAATAAGTAAAACGTGAGTTAGAAGTAACATAACATTCACATTACACATACAGAACAGTATATGCATTCACATTACAGCAGATCTCAGTATGGCCGTACAGTCCCATGTTCAGCATGTACAGTGAGCTTCCTGGAACTGGTTTCATGATTGTATTAACTTTTCCAGGGGCATACAGAGATGGTACTTTGAGGAGTCAACTCTTTGTGTGCGTGTGTGTGTGTGTGTGTGTGTGTGTGTTTGTGTGCGTGTGTGTGTGCGCATGTAT
>OMLI01060327.1:0-14360 GCA_900302605.1 Rondeletia loricata
AAAAAGGTCAACTTCGTGTTGATTTTACTATTTGAATTCAGAAGATGATCTGGTAGTTTGCTTCCGGGACCGAATCACCGTGTTTGTATGTTTGCGCGTGTAAGAAACGACCTGCTGATTGGTCCAAATGTCCACACCCACTCCTGAAGCCGGCTGAATAGGGGATGAAGAAAATAGTACCTTTACCAATCATTGTAAACAGACGAAAAAAAGGTGAATCGGGTTTGTTCTTTTATACATTGGCAGAATCCGCTTTGTTCACGTTCGTTTGTGTGCTAGAAGTGTGACTTTGAGACCTGTTTAGCCGTGCAATGCATGTGTATGGGGAAGAGAAAAAAAAAAAAAGTGGATTATCAAGTTTGAAGCTACGGAGCAACTATTGAAGATATCTCAATATATATAATATTTGGAGTTACATCATGTCAAGGTAACTACACAACCCAAATCTCTACCAAACTTTAATGATGCTTTAAGATGACTAGCATCGAGACAATCGAACAACACAAAATAAATTCTTGCATCACCAGCAATCTATATATAGGCTATATGTGTACAAACAGACATTCCACCCTCTCCACCGTATTGTTTTGAAAAAGCTCCCAATCCAAAATCTCCTCACAAAATGGAATTTGTGGATAAGTTTACTGTCCCACAGGCAGATATGCCACAAGTGTATTCTCTCTCTCTCTCTCTCTCTCTAAACTCTGTTCCACCAAGACAACGATAAAAATCGTCACATCGCACGGTCACCAGAGGGCATGGCGATAAGCAGAAATGACTTTGGAGCTGTTGATTCTCAATTCCCCAAACTTAGCAATAATAAATGACTATTAAAGCGAACATGGCGAGCCTCGAGCTGAGGGCCCCGGGGCTGAGAAGGGATGAGTGTGAAGGAGAGAGCGGGTAGTCATTTCCGGATTATGATTCTAATACGAACACATGGAGGTTGTCCTTCAAGACTGTCCTCTCACTGAACCAATCCGTTACTGGGTTTTGGAGGGAGCTTATTCCCACAGTTGAATATCCAGGGTTAGGCGGGGGGTTGAAGACTCTGGCATTATACAACCTCTAGGCGCAAAGTTGATGTTGGAATCCGTTCAGGATGGTGAATATGCAAGGAAACCTGGGCCTTATGCATGGAAAACGTTCACATTTAGGCTTTTAGCTGAAGCTCCTATCCAGAATAAGTCAGATATAGTTTGTGACCTTCATTCGGTTATGAGTCGGTCACCTTTAGGTGGTGAAGACAATACTTAGGTGGGCTGCCTTGGAGTATCACAGGAGCTTACAGTAGACAACATCTCTAGTCTATACGGATCTTTATATCCCCATCATGAATATCTCTGCATGCATGTAAAGCATGAAGAGAATACTCTAAATATCACCATGGGAACCAAGCTTGAACGGATCATAAAAAACCAACAGTCGACAAGGCAGGCCTCAATATAGCACATACTGTAATATCAGCATCCCCAGCTATCATGTTTGGGATTCTCATAAACGGGATATGAGCTTATCCGGATTACGATAACATGTACCAACTCATGGACTGAAAACTTGAGCATGCTGAATATTCAGGGAATATTGGTGAGCATGTAAGCGTAGACATTATTGTGATGTGGAAAATATGAAGGGTGTGTTTCTGTTCGTCCTCTAGCTGCAGCTGGATTTTTGAGTGTTATTTTCACAGTACAATATACAGTATATGATATGCTGTATCATTAACCCAGCACAGAAACCAGTTTTCCCCAGTCTGACAACATGCTGGTCTGTGCCACAATGTACTGTACTACGAATTTTTATTGACTTCATCTGTAATCCGCATGCATTCCGAGTGACTACTGAAGTCTTGATACTGATTTTCACAGCCAACTTCACACTACAGAACAAATGCGAAGAGAAGAAAGACTAAGTTAAAAAGTAGTCCACATACTTTATAGATGGTACCACAGGGTACATTTCTAATTTATGGATTACCAGCTCTTCATTATATATTACTATCACGGTGCTCAAGATGTCACTATGTGGATGTAGTACATTCACTGTACGCTACAGGAACATTTACTAAGTGTTTTTTATGCTCTACTTAACAATACTTCCAAAGCCAAGTCACGGTTTATCTTGATTTACTCCCCAGCACCTGTTTGATGCATCCTTTGTTCAAAACACAAAATTATGTTCCTCTTTTTTCTTTTCTACACTATATTCTATAGTCAAAGCAAGCAGCTTTGTTGGAACACTTTTTAATGACATATGAACTCAGCTCCTTCAAAATAAAGTGCATCTTTCGTTTTTTTCATTAATATAAACGTTTAGTTTGTTTCTTGTTTTCACGAATTACGGACTAGAATACACTAAACGGCAGAAACAAGTTCAGAAGTTCTCGAGGAAGTTCACATTTCCCATAATACACACAAACGTGTACTACTAGGGACAGAAAGTTTATTTGCACACCAGCCTGTGGATAGCCGACGGTAGTGACGACACCGGGATATCGACGGAGGCATTCAGAAGTAATGAGACAGACGGACAGCCTTGTTGAGGGGAGATCACCAGCTACACAACGGTCCGAGAGAAACGCTGTTTTCCAAGGCCTGTTGGCCCAGCAGGAGAAAAGAGGTGGAGAGAACACCATATGGCCATGGAGCTGTGTTTGTACTGGGATTTAACAGCAGCAGTAGGGGCTGCTGAGGGAGGTGTGTGTGTGTGTGGTGGGGAGGCTGGTGCTATTCTGCTCACATCCTCCTGCAGTGTCAGGGGACGCTGCCCTCTCTTGCCTGTCCTCTCGAAGTCATAGCTTCTGAGAGAGAGAGAGAGAGAGAGAGAGAGAGAGAGAGAGAGAGAGAGAGAGATGGGTCGGGGAATGGAGGACTAATCTAAATTCCACCTTTAGGGCATGAAAACACCACCCTCCCCCTCCTCCCCCCATAACACTAGGTTGGCAAATGGAAAGGTACCAAACTTGAACTTGTGAACTACACAGACGTATAAGCAGCAGCCCAAATATGTGTAGAATCCTTATCAAAGGTCCCTCCACTTGCAATACAGTAAGACCAGCTGCCAAACACGAACAGCTTCAATATTGATCCCATCATCATGATGACGCCCGGGGATTTGTTCCTGAAAACAGAGAGTAAACGCCATGATTAGACACCTTGATGTTTGTTCTGAAAAGATCCTGAAGTTAAGTAATAAATAAGTAATACATCGGGAGAAGGCCTGAAGAAAAACTTTAAAGAGTAAACTACACGATATTGGTCTCCTATTTCTAATACTGACAAGGCCGGATCACTACGGCTGTGAAAGCAAAGGAAAAGTAAAAAACAAAAAAAAGGAACAAACTGTGAATAACACAAAACCCGTGGAAATCCTTCACAGACAGCAGAAACACTCACATGTCCCGGGGAAAGCTCCTGGGCTCGTTTCAAGGTGTGCTTCTTTCTGCCTTGCCAATTTTCCACATGAATGAGGATAGCAAAACTGAGCAATCAATCAAAGTCGCTCCCTTTTCTAACAATTTATCCAACGCGGCTCTCCACATATTAAGCGGGGCAGCCGGCGAATGGCAATTTGTGGGAGTTGTAGAACTTTGTGTTTTAAAATGTCATGTTGGATGATTATGTATGGAGCGCGGAGCGCGGAGCACAGAGGGAATGGTCCACTTCAAGGTGAGCTGAGATCACAGCAGGTGGTTTGAGGAGATTCAACAAGACTGATCCCATTGGATTGTGATTAGAAATTCGACTTGTGGAAAGTACACGCCCTGCAGGAGGACCATGATCCTGAACTATTTTGTGTTATATCAAATGAATACATGATACGTGTTTTAAAATTTCTCAAAGAATGAATGAATGAATTGAACGTCTGAGTTGCCTGATACTGCATGCAGGCTATACAGTATCTCAGCCACACCATTACTCATCTGCTATTCAGACACGCTCAAGTAACAGACAGGATACAGACATTACATCTGTAAGCATGAGAGCATGTGGCTACCTCTTGTTTTGTTGCAAGTTGTGATTTCCACATTCCTGCAATTTTACCAATATTTGTGTATCTTTTTGTTTCATTTGAAGACGGGTCAAGTTCAAGTTCATTTATTTGTATAGCCCTTTATCACAAGCATGTCTCAAAGGACTTTACAGAAAATGAGTCAAACTAGATCTAACTAAGCAACAATCAATAGAGTTACAAAATCATGAAAGACAAACACAGTGAAGCAGAACAAAGCACAAGACACACAGTACAACATTTTAGCAGGACAGAGCAAGCCTACCTATTCTACAACGCCTAACCTACCCGACAACACCAACCTTAGACCCTCGAAGCAAACAAGGAAAAACTTCCAAGAAAACCTTATTAGGGGGAAAAATTTAAGAAAGCTTGGGCGGGCCAAGTCAAAGAGGGATCCCCCACCGGGACGGCTGAGCATGCAATAGGAGCCGGGACAAACAATGTAATGGACAGTAACATAGACAGTGACAGTGATATAAGAAACAGATGAGGCGAAAGAGGCAATATGTCAATATGACAAAATACCAACAGTCCCTCCAACTCTGGGTACGGTTTGTATTTTCGGCAGGACTACTGTGCTATGATAATAATAAAGGGGAAATAATAAACCCCCCACACATACACTAATACCCTCTAATTACCTATTATAATCCTTGTAAGAAAATAACATGGAATATTCATACCAACTAATAAATAATGCATAAAAGGAGGAGAAAGCATTCTGACGTCTCTTTGAAGGAGAGACGAGGAAACACGTTCTGTACATCATGCTCCATACAGATTAATGTATTTTTTAGAACTGTGTCTCCAGTGGACGGACAAAAAGTTCTCCTCTCGTGTGATAAAATACCAACTAAGTAGCATTGCTTCCATGTAGAGAGAGATTAACAAAGCAGCCATTCTGCACAGGAACACTGCTCTTCTGTAATGGAGTTGTCTCGCCGTGATGTTGGCTTAATTCAAAATGCATGTCAACCCTCACAAAGACGGCACGTGCAGCGCAATGAACCAAACAAACACAAAAGCCATTTTCTATCCTGAGACGAATAGCAATTACGATTTCTGTTATGTCTCATTGGTTAACCCATTTGCTCTTCTGCAGAGGCACAGAGATGGAAAGCAGCTCAGTCTCCATGTGTATGAGATCAAAACAAAATGTTATGTTGATCGTGAAAAACATCTTAATCCCCATTTCACTCACATCCTCTCCCTGTCACCTTCATGTATGTACTTCATGCCTTGTGTTGTCCTGTCTCACACATGTAGGATCACAGAAGTCCGTCCTTTCATTGCAAGCGTGTTTCACTGTTTTGTTCTTTCTATCGTCAGAAGGCAAAAACAACGATCTGGCAACCAGTCGTTTGAGAGACACGAGTTTTGCATTACAGTATTCCAATTTTACTCTATCATATAAGTACGTCTCTTCTTTTATTGTCCTTTTATTCTCTCCAAGTATCTTTGAGTCCTGGAAAAGCGCTTTAAAAACCCTCATTACTTTTACTGTATGGTTATGAAAGACACATTTTGAACACTTTCCTTGTATTCTGAATGGCCGAGTAAGTGGAGAATGAATTCAGCAATACTTACCTGTATTTCAAACCCATCCACTTGTTGTTGAAGGATGTAGAATGGCTCATCCTGGCAATTCCATGTTTCATCAATCCAAAGTTAAAAGTGGCCGATAGCCCAACTTGAACAATGTCTAATGGCTGAACAGTGAACTGTTATTCAAGTCACCTTGGATACTTTAGCATGGCCTTTCGTGGGGATTGCTTTGTGCTCCCAAGAGGCATTTTAGCATGACTGTCAAGCAGCCCAGCTACCTCGGCACTGCCTGAATAACTAGTTGTTCCTCATTCTGTTGCAAAATATATACGAGTAAGACCTCCCGCTTCAAAGTCACCGGCGGTTTTACAAACATTTTTTAATTAAAATGAAAAGCAGTGTGTATTATATAATGAACATAACACACTTGATCTCAAAAGAGGATGTCTCATGTTTTTCAGGTGCACTCACTTTAAATAAATGGCTTCTCACACTTAGTAATCCTTTTTAGCAAGGTAGGATAAGGCCAACCAGCAACATCGTTTATAACAAGCACCTAAAATATCAAAGCCGCCTTCACACCAAGCAAGTCTGGGGCAGTTTATTCAAACTCTGGAGCGTTTACTCTTTTAGTTCGGTTCATTTGGGCAGGTGAGAACAACGCCATTCGAACTCAGTTGGCACCAAATAACTGCGCCGAGACGTCCTGAAAATGTGAGTCTCAGTCTTCTTCCAAGAGAACTGAGGTGCGGTTCGTTAGGAGTGAGAACATGATCTGAGTCAACTACAGAAAATTACCTCAAAACACAAGGTTTTATGGGTATAAGGATGATAGCGGATGATGATAGCCAGCAGTTACTCATGCTTGGAAAGCCTAGCATCACAAAATGAACCGAGGGCAAACCGCAGTCTGGACTGATGCTCATATTCAGCTATTTCTTCATGTCTTCTTACCTGGTCTGAACACCAGAGAAGGGAAATTACAGTAAAGAGCGCAGACAAGTCCATCATGCTTAGCTAAAGTTACAGGGAATTGGATTTGTTTTGACTCTCTGACCTCGCAGGATGACAGATTACCAAAACTCCATGTGACTTTTGTTTACAAGCCCTGGTTCGCTTGTAATTGGGCAGTGTGAACCTAAACGAACCAAATACAAAAATGCCACAAAGTCAACTTTTCCACTCTGGTGCGGACCAAAGAAAACAAACTATTAGTGTGATCACACCCTTAGTGTCACTGTGTGTGCCATATTGTGATCATTGGAGGTGGGGACATAGTGATGGCTGATTGCTCAAGCAGAATGGAGCCAGTATGCACCGATACAACACAGAGAAACATCTGCAAGGTTATTCATTTGTCTTTTCATCTTCTGCCTCATCAACCAAAGTATGTAAATCAATATGATTTCATCATGAAATATATCTTCCGGCATAAATAAAAAAAAGAACCTCGAAAAAAGGTGTGTGAGTGAGAAAAGGGGGATGGAGAGAGAAACATACAGTATAGGGACAGTGAAGGAATGAGGGAGAGAGGAGAAAGACAGCAATAAGATGAAGAAGAGAGAGAAAGCCGGAGAGCATTCGAGATTCTTCAAGAGTTTGTTAAGCCTAGCACTGGGATGTCATTTTTATACTTTCTATGGGCCTTCACAATTTGGTGGATGCTTTTTTTTCTCCCAAGCGCCAAGCATTAATATGACACATACATAACCTGAGCCTCTAACCCTGGCAGAGTTAATGCCATGCTCTACCCAGTGACCTATACAGGGGATTAAACCCCTAACCTCGGCAGTGCTCATGCCTTTGCTCTATCCATTGAGTTACACAGGGAACGGAGCCTCTTCCCTGCCCCTCCACTGTATGTTATCCCACTTTAGAGAGAGAAAAGATGACAGAAAAACATTGTGACTTGCATAATCCATGAGTCTGGAGTCAGTTGAGCCCTTTTACTGCAGTCAGGCATGGCCATCCACTGGAAGGCTAGTTTTAGACAAAACATCAATGCCGTATGGATCGAATAACAACGTTAGCTGTTGAGGACGCCAACTCTGGATAGTGTTGCTGCTGGCAAGCTACACGCTCAGAATAAAGGCACAACATGCCTGCTACCAATGAAAGGCACTGCATGGTTTAACACATATTGATTGGATTATATAAAAAAGAAGGTGGCAAATTGTATTCACACACAACTCTCGCACCTTTCGTCACTGGGGCTGCACCTTTTTGACAGAGAGAGCTCACAAACCCATTTTCTACCTTTATTTATTCAGGGAAAGTTGACTTAGCACTGTGCTCTTTTCCAGCAACGCCCTGTTGCACATTCACAGTTACACACATTCACACATAGGAGCTACCCAGTACAACCACAGTCTCCTACTGCTGGCAACTGAGCAGCTCCACTGGAGAAACTGGGGGTTAAATGCCTTGTTCAAGGGCACCTCAATAATAGTTGCTGAGGGAGGGGAGAACATTTCTCATTCATTTTCCCCGCCCAGATGTTCCTATCCAGTCCGGTTTTCATGTAACTAAGGGTGGCAGTAGCAATATGTGTTATATAAAGTATGATTTTTAGAGCGTGTAAATACTAAAGATGTGTGATTTTTTAGTAGTGTCTTTGAGAATCCAAGCAGCGTGTGTTAAACGCAGCAAAGTTGCTTGCCTCTGTAATCAGGCCGGTAAATTAGCACTAAACGCCCTGAGAGGAGGGAATGACAATCCGTCAGAATGCTGCGGTTTGACCAGCTGTAACCGGTTTACAACGGGGCTGCTGCTGCTGCTGCTGCTGCTGTTGCGGTCGCTGTAGCGGACTCCGACGTGCTGGGGCTTATCTGGGGCACGCAGGAGGCACAACAATGAACTTATCACCATCCAGCCACTTGGCGGGATGTAGCTGCAACCCCGCCGCGCTGCTCTGACCGCAAGCCGGCTTCGGTTCATTGATCACACACACCAGCAGAACCTAATCTAGGGACGCTGAGCCTTTCAAACCGCGGGCCCCGGGTTTGGACAGAGACAGGCGAAAAAAAGAAAGAGGAGTTTTGCCAGGTAATATAAAAAGCTGCTTCTGAATACCAAAAAGAAAAGCTAGAGAAAGAAATTCAATAACTTTGCAGAGACCTCCACTGCCTGCATGTCAACTAGTTTCCAGGGATTTGACTGAAGGCGGCAGCAGGGCTTTCTTCTTTTATGCCGAATGGTTACGGTCCCACAAGAATACACAAGGGTTTCAGTAGAGGATTCCATCAACGGTTGGGAAAAAATCTAAACTATAATACAAACAAAAATGCTTCTCACTCTGGTTGCTCCGAAGCCATGGAAACGGCAACAAAGATGACTGAAAATGAAGAAGCACCACGTCGTACAAGCAATTTCTAAACCATGCAATGTCATTTTATGGGCAGAATAGCCAATGGGGCGAGTTACCTTAATACCCTGACAGAGGCATTATGTTCTGACACAGTTACTGTCACGAATATTAGATATTTCAGGCGCACTGCAGACGGCACTTTTCTCATTTAGGCTCTAAATGAGAAACTTCAGAGCTTTTTAAACACTGTGATGTGATTTTTGTGCACAATAACAAGTACGCTGCACTGATGAAGGCTCTTTGTCTCTTTTTATATGATCAATCACATCGCGGGAGCAGTGAAGAGCGGTGCTAGCTCCCCAGTCATTTTGATGTGCGGCATGCATACATAGCTAGCCATCACCAGTCATGTTCCATTTTCAAAGATGTCCCTCTCATCTCCACCTATTGTACTTTTCCACCGACTTGCCACTGATTTCTCCCATCATGCCTGCCTCTCTCCTCCCTGTCTAGAGGAAGGACCCGAGTGATCGTCACATCAAACGGAGCAGAACGACTTGCCCCCCACAATCTAGATATCGGGAGCAAATTGAAGGTGATTTTCAATAACTGCACTGACGAGCGGCAATAGGCAGATCAGAGTCATTCTCCGTCTGACAGGCTGTAATAAGAGAGACGATCTAATGTTCTCGGCGTTTCAAGTGGATCGCGCCTCGGTTTACACTGAGCAGCTTGAAGATCATTTTCACCAGCGTGTACGTGACACGTTTGGTGCTGTATGTGTGAAATATCTCCTGACAGGAGTGCTGATCTGAGACATGTTTGCTTTTAAAGTCATAGTGACTTTCAGCCTCGTAGCTCAGGTTCCCCCGGCCCCTTGGATTCAAACAAAAACAAAAGCCTGTTCCAAAATGGAGGTTGAACTGACGCGTTCTGTTAATTCTCACTGTTATTTATAGCACTTTTCAAAACAAGGCATGTCCTGGCAGCGCACGCAGGCGCTGGCCCTACATGACAGAAGTCCCATCTTTCTGCCTCATCATGTTTCTCTTTGTCTTATTTGCTTTCTTCATATCTTTGCCCATTTTCAAGCTTTCTTCCATTTGATTTCTAGGGAGTTTTCCCCTGTATTCACTGAGGGTCTAAGGTTGGTCCTTAGTCCTGTGAGACATGCTTTGTGATGAAGGGCTATAGAAATAAATTTGACTTGACTTGGATTAATTATCACTAGAGGCTATGAGCACAGAGAAAATACCTCCTGGATGTTATGGGGCCAACACGTCTGAGCTGTATCTGTAAAAATGTCATGTATTCAGGCCCAGCCCTTGTCATTTCTATCTAAAGAAAACCCTCTAAAAAGTAAGTTACATGTCATGTTTTTCAACTGTTTAAAAAAAACTAAAACAAAACAGAGGCTTATGGTAAAACAAAAAAATATATATATGTTTTATTTGAGTGTGAATGAAGCCTTTGGGATGCTCAGAACAGTATTTTTCTCATTTCACGTTCCCCTGTAAATCAACTCACAAGGAGAAAACGACTTTATAGCAGGCGGTGTAGAAGTGCAGCGCTCACAAATCTTCCAAAATGACACCGGGGGGTAACCTTGGCTCGGAAACAATCTTGGCTTGGATCAGAGATGTGGGGTGGGAGAAGATTTTGGCTCAAATATCATCATCAACCTCTTCCATTCCCCGTTCTGCTACTTTTAGAGCAATTTGGATGCCTAATCTAAATAAAACATAGTACATCTGACTAATTGTGTCAGAACTCACCAGTCTCGAATTAAAGTGTACCATTGTTCACGTTTAGTATGTGCAAACCATGTCTAAACGTATTAAACAAACTTAACTGAATCATATGCAAAGCTCCATCCCACGACGAATTGCAAACAAGCTTGTATTTTGTGTTCGCCTTCTGTTTTGCTCAAATGGTGTTGGCCAGAAGGCAAGCATGGTGGTAACAGCAGGATACTGCCACAGTAACACCTTACACAGAGATACCACCCACCACTGTGTCAAAGTCACACAATTACACAGGAAACATGCTTAAACACTCTTAGAATGCAGAGCTGTGAAGAAAAGCTCAAGAGATTGGCAAAACTCCTTGGATTTATGAAAATGAATTGGATTATATGACATTATTATTACTATTATTATAATAATTATTATTAATCTTGTTCTGTTGCAATATGATGCAATTTGCTCGATCAACTTTAGAAGTTTAGGTTAAGATGCAGGTTATCCTAAACTATCTATCTATGTATGTATGTGTCTATCTGTCTATCTGGGAAGTGATAGCTTATATATCATTAATATGACCATTAACCAATACTCATGAGCAGCCACATCACTATACTGATTTTGAAAGTTGGTGAAAAAAATCAAAATCAAAAATTAGTATGCTTAAAATGCTGGGATGATGTATTTATGTGTTTAAACTGGTATTCATGAAAAGAGTACTGTCCAGGGAGGAAAGCTACAAAAACAGCTCCATATACAGAATTACATGTGCGCTATAATAAAATGACTCTATCATGTCAAACAAAAACATGACAGGCACGCTGTGAAAACCTTGTATGAATGTGTGTGTGAATGGGTGAATGTGAGACAAACTCTGTAAAGCTTTGGACAGCTTAATAGCTGGGAAAAGCGCTATATAAATGCAGTCCATTTACCATTTACCATTTGTAACTCCAATTGTGGTGATTTTCATATTCTGACTTTGATTAATTACATGCTCCTGTATGGGCAGAGAAAATCCTATGACCCGTGGTCTGATGAAATCCTTTCAGAACCTGTTAGATAGACTCTCAAATGCATCAAGTTGGAAACAAGGCTGTTTTTCTTAGTTCCTGATAAGTTGACATTTTGAAGATACAAGGTTTTCACTCGACAGCAGCAATATCCTTGACTATGCTTCAATATATTTTGAGTTTCGTATGAATTATAATAAAATATAACCTATATATGTATAGGTACGTAAATGGCTACAGTCATGCTTTGCATAGATTTTTTAAAATATCTATGTGCTGGAATGTATACAGTATGATTAACATGCAGTAGATATAACTAAGTATTCTGTATGCAGTGTGAGATTGTTTGCAAAAGATTGGTTTATTATGCAAATGCTCTCCCTTTTACTGCGTACAGGTAGACAGATTCACTTGTAACCAATGATTACCCTAATCCATCCACAGAACAACTTGGTGATGAATTATGCAAATACTACATCTGTTTCCGGACAAATGAATCTCTGTGGAAAATGGCACTGTCAACATAATGTGAGATCCATCCTCAGGTGTCGACGACAGACCAAACTACTCTACACATTCAGTGAGCTCTTGGCGGAGCCTAGATGGTGGACTGCCATGAACAACGAGTGATGCTCCTCCGCAGGCAGACAGAATCCAAACAGGACTCGTGTCCTGCTACACAAAGTGCCTACAGATAAAAGTTTGAGGATGTATGTATTCTATATGGTTGTTTGTCCATGAATATTTTAGTTTGCCACGATCCTTCCCAGCAAGCAGCACAACATTTTCACATTATGATATTACAGCTTGGGTAGGCAACTTTCTTTTTGTATTATTTGTCGAAAATGTCATAACACCTTTTCAGCTATCAGTATTTCAGCTATATAGTTTTCAAGTTTTCTTTATTGAATATTCTCTTGGCAGTTAAATAACTGAAATACGAGAACATTTACACATAAAATCAATGGAGTACAGCATAAAAATATAAAAGCACAATTTAGAATATAAAACAATAATAAATAATATCAGCTATATATCAGGTATCTGTTTTCAGGCTCTCCAAAATCTCACCGCTCCCGGTAGGCCTCAACCAATCAGGCGAGCTCTCTGTGAGGAGGCGTCCAAGTTCCATTTAGTGGTCAGAGCGGGCCGGTTATTTTACATCAGCCAGCTTAAAAATCCGGCTTTGGGTGTGTCGAGGTACATGCCAGGACACAAATCGACCTCGCCTGTCAACGCTTGGTATGTGTGTGTGTACTTTGAGTTGAAGTAAAGGAATACGTTATGGATGATTTTAATCAGTTAGTCCTGGGTCTAGGTCAGAGGAGGCGAGGTAGAGCCAGGAAACACAATGTCAGGAAAAGACAAGGCAGGATATATGGATCTTCTTCACGTTTTTAAAAGAGGAAGAAAGGTAGGATATGTTATAGGTTTGGTTAAACGAGTGATTGATGATCCATATCTGGAAAGACGGCAGAAACCAGGCAGCTGTGTGGTGGTGAGCTGACGACCATAGCGGCCAGATGGACACTGGAGTGTTTGGCTTGGACTGACGCTTGACTTGGCTGACAGCTTCATGGTTAGATGCCTACAAGCTTCAGCTAAAAACGTCATGTTTCTAAACGCAAAATGCCTTTTCAGATGTTTCTTTTAAAGACGTTGAGCTTTGCTAAAGTCAATATAATATTGGATCACTGTAAACAAAATGTCACTATTTCTGTACAGTCTGCCAGCTGGTCAGTCAGTTAGTTACTGGTCAGGTTCATCCTCCCATTAAGCTCTAGTTATGTGGGCTGCTGAACATTAAATGCAAAAACGAATTCCCTTCACATGAAACGTATATATTATTTACAACTTCAGACATTGTTTCCCTTAAACGTGAGAAAATATGTTTAAAAATTTGATTTTGAATTTGTGCCTCTGTATTTTACTAATGCATAGTAGACTCCTCCAGCCATTCAGAATGGATTAGGCTTTTCATGATGATCTTTTACCCAATTTACACCTAGCCACTTCATGCGTCTTGAACTGATCGGATAGCTATCCGATCGCAAAAAAAGCCAAGTGTAAATGCAACCAAGACGGTTTGCTATCCGATTGCTCAAACCACCTTCGGAGGCGGTCTGAGACGCATTGTATCCTCAAGTTAGCCAAGTGTAAATGCATCGGTCTTGTCAAGCCACAGACATCAACCCTCAACTCCTCCCAAATGGAAAAACGTCTCTCTCTCCCTGATGAACGTCTCACCTCGATAACGGGGGAAACCCTGCTAAATGGCATTGTGTTAGAAAAAGAGGGTGACACCGACGTGGCATTAAAGGAAGATGAGACAGCTGAGGCTGACCCAGGTATCCTAAATGTGCCTTTAGTTTTTGGAAAGAGTGAACCTAACCACGCATTCAACATTTCACATTCATTTGATTTGACTAAAACAAACGCATAACACACTTAAGAAAAGACTAGAAACGTTTTTTATTCTCATTTTCTGACTCGGGGTATCAGACAATGGGTGCGACCGGTGGTGAAGAGGTGGCTGAAGAGGATGGCTGTGTGCCCGGCACCGGCGTCTCCAATGCGCCCCGAAACCATAACGCATCATTATTTTATAACCTTATGACATTCAGTCCAACTGCTTAACACCTTGAATTTGTCGCAATTAATTGGGACAAATTGGGGCTCTGCTAAAAGACTGTAATGCACTTACTTGAGACTAATTCACACCATATGAGCCTATAAATG
>OMLI01060330.1:0-10697 GCA_900302605.1 Rondeletia loricata
CACACACACACACACACACACACACACACACACACACACACACACACACACACACACACACACACACACACACACACACACCTCCCATCATTGCACTTTATGTCCTGTCACACACAGTTCTATCTCAGTGGGTGGGGTAAATAATAAATCAAATTACATTTCTCTAGTCTAGGCATTAACCTCCATAGAAAAACAACAACATATTGGAGTCTGGCTATGATTAATCCCACTTCCTGCTTCTAGCTACTTAATGCCTGTGATCCTGAGCTCATGAGTAGTAGGACATAATTCAAACCTTTGATCTTTAGGTTAATAGTACATCACCACCATTAAACAAGCTTCAAGTTGGATTGTCATGTATTTTGTGTCTAACCAAGACACCGGTTATTGAAAGCTCTGTATCGGGACAAAGCAGGGTTCTGTGATGATCATCGCTTCATTTATTGATGCATCTCAATTCATGATAAGTTAGATATTTCAAAGCTTTAAATCACACGTATCTATCCTTAAGGATCAGCAGTAGATTACCTCTAGAGTGGAGATGTTCTTTTACTTGCATTACTTAATAAAGGGACAATTCATGTTATTCTCTATATCCTTCCATGCTTCTCTGAAAGACCGCTATTCACAGTGCAAACAAATAGCTGTGTGGAGTTACTCAGCAGATGCTATCAGCTAAATAAGTTATTCAAATGATGAGCATGCCAAAAAGATAGAGAAAGACAGCGAGACAAAGACAGACTAGAAGATTGAGCACTATAAAGATGGCACATTATGCTACACACCAGACAATTCAACTCATCCTGCTACATTCTCATTCACCATCATTATCATGGAGCCGAATTCATTTGAACTCATCAAGCACATGGCAGCTCATTAACTTCCCAAGCCAACTCCGTTACCGTGCCTTCTGCTGCATTTTATTGAATTTCATCTCTCATTTCCCTGAATTGTTACTGTGTCCATCTCTTCGATTTAACCTAAATGTACAATGATGCATTGGTGCAGTGTTCTGCCTTTTTGTGTGGGAATCAAAACACTGTCAAAGACCTGAATGCTACAACTTCCCCAGCTAAAGTCTATTCCTTTGTCCAAAAATGTTTTTGGACAAAGGACTCCTGTCTGGAACCCAAGCACACCGGGCGTCTCCACAAGTAGGGAAAAAAGAAGTGAGCGCAACTGACAGTGCTTGGCTCTCTGATAGAAACAGGTGGAGGATTGGACTGTTCACCAGTTTATGGAATATGGAGATAAATGCACAAACCTGATCCAATAGAAAGAATGTAGCTATTTATGAAGGCTGGTCAGTGGCCTATACAAGTCAGGCTTTCCTTACATTGAGGTCTGGCAAGACAGGATTTCATCATCCTCATCAAGTATTTGCTGCAAGCTAGAGGGGTATGATTCATTAGTTGGTAAATAATTTGACTTTATAGTTGGTGCATGGTATCATGACATTGAATTGTAACTGCTTGATTCGAAAACATTAGAGTGAAACCAAACTCCTCTTTACTATTGTTGGTGACATCAAAGTAACTTCCCAGACTTCCATTTAAAGTTAGGGTACCTGGTGGGTTCAAGAATGGAAAATCTGATAGGAAAACTTTCCCTCTTGTCAGGAGATGTTGGTTTAACCTCCAGCTAAACTCTCCGATCAGCAGTGTGGTTGTGATTTGGCCAGCGGATCAAAACTTTGATAAGATCAGTGATTACTTTGACAGTGAACACCCTCAATGATGGATGCTGATGAGATACTACAAACCAATCAGAGACATTCCTCAAAAGGAAAGGAAAAAGCCTGTTGCAACAAGAAAATTCCACCCCAGTGCCATTTATCATAATTTACATGACTTGAGCAGATCGTTTAGGATGGAGACAGAGGCAAACGTCTCCTTGAGGGTGATTGCTGTCTGCTGTATCTTCTTCATCTGAATTCCTGTAATTTGACTGTCATTGTGGATCACTGCTGGTGACTTGTAGCTCTTGCAGTAGAATTTCAAGCAGGCGGATTCTCCATGGGGCTTTCCTTCTCAATCGGCTCAGAGCAACAAGGTCACTCAATAGTTGCTGTTCTGTTCAATGCAGTTGATGGCAAATTCCAATATACATTCTGTGGGAGTTCCCAGCCCTAAGCAGATCATGTCAATGTCAATGAGCCTTCATTAAAGATCAGGGGTCACCTGTCTATCACAATCCCAATGTCAATCAGAGGGTTGACCTCTCTGACCGACTCGAGAAATGGAGAGGATGCAGATTTTCTGCGGTCGCCGTAACTCCTTCAACAAGTCAAAACACAGTGACCGTTAATGGTGTGAATGGTGTGAATCAAAAGCACTATGTGGGCATATGGAAGTCTGGCATTACACAAAGCCAAACAGAAAAGTAACATGTACACAAAGGTTTCAAGCTAAATAGAGCTAGTGCCATCCATCTTGGAAAATGTAAACACCTGATGTTCCCTAAAGACTCTTTTTCAGAATCATTTTAAACACCAGTAGACAGCTAAATGGGACACTTCGCAACAATCATGACATTATTTGAAGTGCGAAGATGGATGGATACCTAGTGCATCAACAGACAAAAATAAATCCCTCGGTTTAGCTAGATCTCTCAAGCATTTACAACTATCCGTCAAAGCATCTTATCAAGGTTCTTTGAGATTTTTCAAAGTTCAAAGTTCAATTTTCTCTGACTCATTAGAGTGGTTAAACCTCCTAAGATATACAACCTCAGTAGACTGAGGGCCAGGGTCTCTCTTGAAGCACACGGCTCAACTGCCATCAATTTATATACATCAGCAGATTGCCTCGGATTCACAGAAGCCTCAGCCCCCACACGCTACCTGCATTATGAACAGATGTGCCAGGAGCCGGAGCCCCTGATCCAGCGATGCGTGACGAATGGCTGAATTTCACCAAAGGCCAAGGGTCAAGTCGTATCCCTTACCCGACCCTGGCATTAGACACAGATGCATGATGTCAGTTCCCGTGTGTTAGGACTGGGAGACGACGGCAAAGCCTTTGACACGCCAAAGACTTCCCTACGGAGCTGCAATCTCACCATGAACCGTGAACCCTCAGCCATTCCCAGGTACCCACCTCAAATTATCCAGCCCCAGAGGAGCTACAAGCTCACTTCCGTTCACCTTCACCCCCCATTCTCCCCTAGCAACCACCCTCCAGACACCCACCAAAGCCACTCACCTGTGGAAGGAATCAAATGATCTCTCAGCTTGTAGGTCAAAGTTTCACTATGTCCTGGCCCTGTAACTCTTAGCGCACAGAGACTCAGCAGTGCACTGCTCTACTCTTTTCAACTATAAGAATGATATTCAGCAACGGTTAACATCTCCATCACGAATCATCTGCACAATATTATCTCCGATTTTGACGCTGTGTTATCTGAATCATTATTGGATAAAAGTTGATTTCATGCAGCTGGTTTCACATTGGAAGCACAAGGAGACTCCAATCTAAACCACAGTGTTCCAGATATACTCCCTTTCCAAAAATGGAGGGGTGTTTTCCACTTCTGAGTAACATTATGGTTTTGCTTTTCCACTGCATTAGTCACAACTATATTTATTTATACCCGCAAATTCCACTCCTGGAATCGAGACAAAATAATTGTTAGAAAATGCCTCTAACCACTGTCTTATTGTGTGATGTGAAAAAGTATTTCTAATTTGAACAAATTAAATTTCTGTGTTCATGTTTTACCTCCTCTGTGGACAGGACTCACATGATTCATTTTGTCATACAATTTTATCTTGCCTTATGACTGTTCTCCATAACTAACTGTACAGACTGTGCACAGATGCCTATGTATTATGAAAGACCCACATCCACATGTTGTATAAATTAATGTGAAACAAAGGCCCATTTATCTGATTAGAGTGGACTGCCTGGACCGCAGGAACTGGGAGTGTATATTGGCCCTGTGTCTCCCATCACTTACGAATTGGGCTTGTGTAAACTTCCTGCTGTTTTATATGCTTCCTGAGGTCAGCGTTCAACTGATGAGCATGACCAATCACAAGATAAATCAGCATCTGAAAGCATTCTGTCATCGACATAGTAGAATTCGATTAGTTTTAATTCATTTTAAAGAGCCACAATTGGCTCTGCTGTTACTCATCTTGATGGATGAGGTTTTTAACAGTGAGCTCACACATACGCTCTGCAGACATTGCATTAACAGAAACATGACACTTGATTTCTGCTTAGAGGTAGGGTACATTACCAGTTAACTTTTGAATAAACTTTGTGCATATAGTTTCTGCCTGGGTTGACGTCATCACCTTTTTCAAATCTGTCCCTTGGTGCAACGTGTCCAAACATTGCGTGCCTTCATAGCTTGGCACTTTTCAAATTATTTTGACAATAAATTATTGACATTATTTCACATTATTCCTAGAATTTCTGTATTTTAGCTTGTGACTGTTTTTTCTTCCTTTCGTCTCATCTGCCATATTAAACCATTTTTAAATCCCTCTGTTTGTTCTGTTCCAATGAAACTGGAGTGCTCTCTTTAAATAAAGCAACAGAAGTGGAATTTATGAATGCGTTCAACAAAGATTCAACCTGAAATGTTGCATGGCAGACGTTATGCTGCGGGATGGGCCGGTTGGGCTGAATGAAGTCATGCAGGTGGCTGACATGCTTTATTAACATGGCCCATTGCTTCAGCATACCATAATTTATCTGTGCCTACATTTCAATCTGGAGGCCCCTAAAGACCAAGCCAATCAAAGGCAGGATGACGCCCAGACAGTTTCATCAATATCCACAGGATTAGTAGTTAGACAGTGTCCTCTGAATAATTGCTACCTTTAATTACCGTTACTGCTTGCTGGAACTGACAGTGCTTTTTAATAACAACCGTAGACCTAAAACGTCTATTTTCTCTTCCAGTGATATATGAGCCTCTATCAGTTTAGATAAGCAAAATGAACACAGTTTTGCTGACGTTATTTTCTGGTGATTTAAAAAAGTCCCATACTACCTTCCAGAAAAATCATAGACCCAATGAAGCAGAAAGGCTTTAAAAAGATAGTATCATTTTCAGTTTTTACCATTCTTCTCATTCCAGCCTAGATATTAATTTGTTTACTCTGCCAGAGTAATAATGTAGGCTTATAGGAAATGCAGCATTTTCAGCAATTGAGTATAACAGGGACATAATGCATTGGAGGAAATCAAGCTATCCATAACCTCCTTAAAGTTGAATTTTCCACTCTTCTTATCAGTTTCGATTTATTTGAATCACTCAGGAAAGCACATTGCTGATGGTAATCTTCTAAGTTAGATGCTGGAATCACTTGGAAAGTAGATTCCATGATAGAAGGTCATATCACTTTGAGTTGCCTGTTGTTTCAGTCTGCCACACAATTCAATTACAACAAGGTCTGGGACCTGCCACTCCCAATTTTCATTATTACTTCTGCAGGGTGACCCCCTACAGACTTCTAAACATTCAAAAGGGGATGACTTCAGGTCCAGATCAATAGTCAAACAATGTATACATCTATAACCTAAAAGAACTGCCCGCCCAGACTTAAGTAAATGAGAAGGATGGAGGCAGCGATGGGCCATACAGACCCTAGATATTTAATTGGGGTCGATCCTGTGAGTGCCAAGGGACCGTCTCCCCTCCCACTAGATGAATAGTGCTAATTAGCTGAGTGAATGACCAGGACTCCGCATACGTAATTCCATTCAGGGCTCTAACTGATTCGGTCAGCATTAACCTGTGGACTCATTTTCCCAAGAGGCTGTGGGGCGGACGTCTTCGTCACAATTCCAGAATAGGCTGGAGGTCCATCCACCACGTGTGTGTCCATCCCTGCAGCAGTAGGCCAGTCACTCTGCTGCCACATTCAGCACCTCATGACAGTCATAGTGCGTTGTGATAAGTCTTGCAGAGCGTAGCATTATTTAGCAGAAGTAATTATGAGAACATGCTCTGTGACTCTGGGCAGTCTTGGCACAGCAACCAGACAAGGATTTCCTGGGTAAAGTCGGTTGGGTTTGATGGGAGGGCAGGAGGAGGTTTGTATGCTGGTGTATTGAAAGGAATGCCCACAGCTATGCATACCTTAGTTCATGAAACGTCAATCACAGATTCTTCTGTAATGCAAGATTCCAACTGTTCATTTTGACACTGATATTAAACGTTCAGTAGATCCAAGTTTGGAAATGGGTTGAATGCAATTGAAGCGTGACAATGTTCATTCAGTCCCACATGTCAGAGCAAGTGTCTGTTTGCTGTGTATGGAGCTTCCAGACTGTGACGACATCAACATCTGCTTCTTCCAATTAGACCGTTATAAAATGCAACTGGAGGGGGAAAGGGATTCACCAAGCCAACAAATCTTTGTTTTATTTGTTTTCTATCGTTTTTATCCTTGTAAACATGTTTCCTCACTGTGGAGAAAAACAAAGACGTGAGGTCTAGAGAGAGAGAGGGTGCATTGACATTTTTTTGGGGACTTCTTACTCTCTATAAACTGCCAAGCCTTTCCTCGGAGTGGAATCGACGACACATCTTGAAGCGATAAGGTCAGTGTGAGGATAAGGACTTCTGCTGACACCGTTTGTTATACCTTAGGCGTGTATACAGATGATATACAAATCAGATTGCGTGTTGAAATGAGAGGATAAGCAGAGTGCGAGTTAACGGTAGGTATATGACTCCCAGGGGCCCTGTACACTTCTTCACAGTCAGTTTGACACCAAACACATAATGGGGCAGGCAGGCTGGGAGCATGTCTACGGGGGATCAGTCCTCACACAAAGCGAAACATATACACACACACACAGACATAGATAAACACGCCACGGTTTGCTCTGTGAGAAACAAACGCGTCTATTCCCCATTCGCTGAGGCCTAACGCTTCCTTTCCTGAGCGTGTTTACACTAGAGCACAACGTCCATTCAAACCAAACTAAGATGGCCGCAGTGAAAACAAAGCCCGTCGACCGCGCAGATCCTCTGAGTCACTTAATGATTAATTCTTCCCTAAACATGGAAATCTGCCAGGGAGCCAAGCAGCGTTGAATTGAATTCATTTACAGTCAAGTGTTTGAGTCCTGACCACCTGCTGCTGCTGTATCACTTACCATTGATCACAGAGTTCAGCGGATGCGAGACTCAGTATCAACAAACATTCGTTAGGTCCACGTTTTCTCAAATCTAGGAGGAAATCGAACGTTTCATTCTGTTTATACGGTGGATTACGATCCATGAGTCCGCCTCGCACGCCTTGGCTACACATTACTCACACATGCCGTTACCCGTATCTGTTTCCACGGAGTACCGCCAGGGCCTATCTTTGGACCACAACCAGTTCAGAAATCAGTGCTAGAATAAGCTCTCTTCTCAAAGTTGCCAAGCTACAATGGGAGGAATCCTGGCCATGGTTTTCCTGAAGCCCACAGTTCTGCATATCAGAGTGCTGTATGATGAGTCTATGAGACTTTACATCAAAAGCAGGCCTGCTAATGTGGCAATAAGGAAATAACACACAGACATTCTATTAAGGGGAATGGGCAGAAAATGGCACTGCGGTTATGTGATGCAGTGTTGAAGATCTTCTCGCATTCAATTACAGGGTGGTTGGGGGATTCTAGCTTTACAGTGATCTGGGGTCTCACTCTCTTCCCCTCTGCTGTAACATTTAATCAGCAGGCCATGGATTTAAGTATGACAAGAGCCATTTGACTGAATCAACAGACCCTCACTGGAAAGGGCAGCTTAAGACACACACACACACACACACACACACACTTCTGACTCATCTGAAGCATGTCGCAATTAGGACAAGATCTGCTGTAGCCGTTTATTTTTCTGTTTAAATTGCTTCCATTTGTCGTATATGTCTGTAAGTAAATGACAAGGCGAAGGGCTGTGAGGAGAACATGAGATGGAAAATGCCATTTGTCACGGCCAACATTTCCAGCGACAGTGACAAGCTTAAATGTGAATTTACTGCAGTGCGCTTCTCTCTCCTTTTGGCCCTCTGCCAAATGGGTGCAACGCTGTTTACACCAAGAAGGCAAGAGAGGACTACTCTACCTATTGTGCTGCTATCCAGTGAATACTGCTGTAGCCTGATTTAAAACAATCCTCAAGTAGGTCTCATCTATATTGGCCTCATGACTGCAGCTTTCAGTAGTGTGGACTAGTGTGGAAAACGGGCTGTTTAGAAGCTTACTGGATGATTAAGACAAGTTTCATCCTCCAAATGAAAGAAAGCCTGTTAGAGAGTGAGATGAGAAACCATATAATATCACCAAGGACATCTTCAGCACGCAGAGCCATTATCAATCACTCTGACACTGTCATTATCAGCCTTTCATGTGCCGGATGAAGCTTCCCTCCGAGACCTCTCCACCTGTGGCTGGATTGGACCAAGCTAAATCAAATTAGCGACCCAGGGAGCTATGTTGAAACACAGCATACCACGACTCCCATGTGAACCCTGCGCCTCTTCATAACAATGTCCGATAAGAGTTTGGGAGAGTAGGAGAGCATTATCCTCCATCCCGTGCCCTGAGCTTCATCGCTCTCTGCCAACTCGCTCCCATCCCTTATCGGAAGCTCCAGGCCTGTTATGCCCAACAAATCCATTTGGTGGGAACGCTGAACGGTATCCCAGAGCTGTGATGGTTGTGAGAGCTGACTTGTACCGTTTGGATGAGATGGAACCACATGAACGGGGGAAAGTGCTTGGGAGGATGCATAATGACTGTTGCTGTTTTCCAATGAAAGTGAAATGTATCATGACAACAATTATCCACACCACTTCAGAATAAATCGACATGACTCAATAACTCAATGCTATTTCTTTTGTTTCATTCATGTTTGGCGATTTCCCCTGGAGTTTCCCCCCAGCTGCTGTGATGTGTCTGTGTAATGCTGCATTGATCTTCTCGTGAGGTCGTGGCAGCCAGAGAGAGCAGCAGGCTGTTTTGAGTTGGACCCCCTCTGTCCTCACTCATGCTGTGTAATTGGCTCTTTGATACAGTGAGGTATCCCACTCCCTGACTAACGCACCCCACCCCGATCCATCCATCCGACCCCTCCACAGTTACCCCCGCTGGCACCATCTCGCTTCTCTCCAAGCTAGGCTCAGCTGCTGTTATACACGCCACATTAGCCTGAATGAATTACTGTACTAGCCCATGACCTGTTTCTAGACACCAGATGGTGGTTTACACTGATGAAACGCTATGTACTATCAACACCTTACGGTAGTCATTTCAGAATCCAGATTGACTATGCAGGGTGACGTCTGTTCTATTGGCAGGAGCGATGCAAAAACGTCACTCAGGCTAGACATTGGCAAGGTCGAAGGAGGGTGCTGATGGGCGCATGTTGATGACCTCACCCTGTTTGTGGCTGCAGCTCATAAATCACCTCCCAACATGCAGGTTTGAGTTTTGGAGTCACGGCCTTCCTTCTGTCTTCTTGACAGTGATCAGCCAAATAAAAACGTTATCTTATAAAAACGACTTTAATCCACCATTTTCCACATTCCTACTTTTAAAGGATTTTCAAAGGAGGGAATCTGGCCCGCATGGGCTGTTGCTGATTTTTGCCAGAGGAATGCTTTTAATGGTGTGTCCGGAGTGTGTTTGATGCCTGAGATAGAGATCCTCAATTATTTTCTCATAATACCAGGGGAGAAAACGCCAAGCTGTACCGCAAGTCATCTGACTGGCAGACAGGAGAAAAAAGTCTTTCAGAGGTTTTTGTCATGGCAGGTTGCCATGTGCTCATTTATTAAACCACATGGATAAGGTACTGAGTTGTTTAATTTGCTGCAGAAAAGTACAGTGTATACATTTGTGACACACTGAGATGTTTCATTGGTCTCTCTCTCATTGGCCTCTCTCTGCCAGAATAATGAGATTTGAAGCATGAAAATATGTCTGACAGCTGTGGAGAAAACATATGCAGCTGATAAGCTTGAGTAAAAGCAGCAGGGTGTTCAGCTGAAGCTGATATCAAAATATTTCAACCAGAGTAGATATTTTGACAAGATTCAGCTCCAATTAAGCCACCTCACAAAAATAACAAAAAACCCAAAAGAAGTCAAAGTGAAATGCCACATCATAGCTTTTCTTCTATTGCAGCAGCCCATAGTTTTGGCTGACATAACAACAATGTACCTAATTAGTTCAAGAAATATTACAGTGTGCATCCAGCCACAGCATGGACTGAGGACTTTGGAATTAAAAGAGTAAGATTAGAATCAACCAAACCCAGGCAAGACAGGACTTACAGATATGTTGCACTATGACTTTAACTAACAGCTGTTCCCTCTGTCCCATGATGCCCCACAACACCCTCGCAAAACAATAAATAAAGACAATATGATAAGTGGTTCCTGAAACTCAAGAGGATCCAGTAGGGAATCAGGTCGTACATTTGGTAATGCTGCCACCTAGTGAGCATAGTCAGCTGGTAACTAATAACATACGGGTTGGATTTACTGTATTATTGTATGGGGGGGTATATGGCCTGTATCCAGGGTGTATGGGGTGTGTATGTGGGGTGTATGCAAGGTATATGTGGGGTGTATGTGAGGTGTATATGGGGTGTATGTGGGGTGTATGTGGGTGTATGCGGGGTGTATATAGGGTGTATGTGGGGTGTATGTGGGTAGTATGGATGTATGGGGGGTGTATATA
>OMLI01060334.1:0-13414 GCA_900302605.1 Rondeletia loricata
TTTACAAAATAAGTGAAAGTTTGATGATCCGAAAGTCAACAGAAAGAAAAGAGAAGAATGTTGACATACACTTCAGCTAATCATATGGCTAAATCGTAACAGGAAATAGTACTGTACACTTAGTGTCCGCTTACTTACTTCCAATCTTGAGCAATTTAGATAATGTTTGTAAATCTTCTCATTTGTGCCATTTACATCACTGCTGCTCTCATGCAAGAATAGTTTGGAATCAAATTATTTCCCTCTTTCCTTTAATGCACATCCCACATTACCTCTGCTCAAGCATACCGTATAAAGGATTGACTCCAAACAGTTAAACCTCTATGGCTATACTGCACTTTCCATATAAAACATAAAACTGGATGGACTACAGCTTCTAAACTTCTAGAGGAGTTTTCTTAATGAGAATCAGTGAGACTGAATTATCAGATATTACACAGCTAAGAGATGCTGCTATTAAAGGAGCATTGATCATCGTCTTTGGTTAAACATTCTCTGCCACACCAGCAGCGGGCTACTAATAACCATCTGCAGAGACTCTTTTCTGTGGCAATAGAGAACATGAAGCATCCTGCTGCAGATATTGGCCTCCTACTGAAAAACTCCTGTTGAAGTTCATATAAACTATCTTGTTCATGATCCAAGGCTTAGTTTCAGTTGAATAAACCTGTGTAATTACAGAATGTAAACCCTGTTCAAATTCAATATTAATGTATGTTAGCCTTAAGTGTTTGGGATGTGTATGTGCAGATGGAAAGAAACACTGTACTGTAGGTCCTTCAAGCTGAATGGCTTGAGTCAGAGTTCCCATAAGAGGTTTAGTGTCTTTACAGAGTACAGTAAGAATGTCTGTACAGCCAGTCATAAAACCAGAGACAAAAGAAGCTTACAACTCCAACCAATACTTCACATTATGAGTTCAAACCTATTGAGCACGCTGCTTCTGGAGCTGAATTATAACATGTTAAAGTTAAACTCTGGAGGTATGAATAAGAAAAGCAGAATGGCTCCCATAAAGGATAAATAGAGTGTGAAGCAAGAAAACTACACTACATCAACAAACAACATGACTGAGCCAGTCAACTGGCAAGGTTAGCCGGGGGAAAGGCTTTATCCTCGTCACACTCCCTTTAGCCTCAAGATGAGTCAGCTTTTCTTCGCCATTCTACTCATTTCACCTTTAAGCTCATTAAAAATTCAGTGTGGCAAAATAAATGAAACAATGTGTACTTATAAATATCTTCTGTAAAAACAATCTTGCGTCTGTCAGGAGTTAGGGACAAACAGCAGTCAAAATCCAGCGATTCCTGCTCAGTATTGCTGAGGGATGAGCTACTCGACCCCCTGACCATCTCCAACATACTGTCCAGTGCAGGTGCTTCAAAGGTTACATTTAGAAACTTAACATTTAGTGGTTTCATTTTCGGTAGTGAACTCTGGCTGAGTTTTCATCATAAATTCTGCCTATGGGTGACAATCCTCCGTGTCCACCCTTCACAAAACGCTTACACAATAAGAAAACCCATGCAATGAAATACATTCTGGACCTATTACAACACTATTGTGCCATAGATGCAGAATTTACAATATTACTACCAGTTCTGCCAAGTGTAACTTTTCAAACACCCAAGCTCCGGTTGCCTCAATAACATCTGAATCCATGGAGCACTGTGTGCTGCGTATACTGTGTGCTGAGTAATTTACAGTGCTCTAAATGAACTGTCACTGTGAGCGCGCATGTGTGTGTATGTGTATGTTATTTGGTGTAGGGTGTACAGTTAGTGAATGTTTGCCTCCATCCTTCATCTCATCTGGCAGTTTCTGGCAGCATGTATTTTGTCATGTAAAATCTCGTGGGGTTTTACTGGGTAAACCCCCGGCCGATGAAGGAGTGAAGAGCAATAGGTGAACGCCAATAGTATGAATAATGACTATAATTCAACTGTATAGTGACATGCTACGGTCAATGAACCCCTGTTGGTGTTACTGTGTATGGTGATGCGACCTCATAACATTTTGTCTGGGTCTTCTACATTATGTGTAAAGACCATTAGGTTGACATTTTCAATATAACTGGACCTGATGCACGTCTCCAACAAAAGCTAAATGAGGACTTACAGGCCTTGGAGACGAGACCTGTAAGCTGCCAGAAATTAAACTAGATGAAGGCATTGATTACCAGAAAATGTGCTGTCAAGAATTCCTTGTTATGGAATGTTCTTAATATTCTTTGTTCACCCAGGTAAGTAGTACTGTTCTCTATATAGATTCATATGTTTTCCTGCAGTCATAAAACATTACAGAAAAAGTTGAAACATCACACAAATACACAGACATTGAACACAACAACAGGGCATTCACTACATGTATTTCTTTTTTAAAAACCAATAGGCAAAGTACCCCATCCCTCCGAGGGAGCCCATGAGAAAAGAGGCCCCAAAGAAGGATGGCGGCTTCTTTTTTACCATCCGGAATGCGTTGGGTAGAACTGCTGACAGCAAGGTCGTGTGGATGTCGCCCAAGACCTTGCGGAAAGCGTAGCGTTTTTGCACACGCACAAAAAAGGACTGCAGGTTGGGTCGGCTGCCGTCCTCCCAGTATTTCTTAGAAAGTCCCAAGAACTTGAGCCTGTGCAACAAGGCTCCGAGGCAGATATCAGCTAGTGTAAATTCAGGTCCACATAGCCACAGCTCACATTTTTGACCTGGCAAGAGAAAAAGAAAACACCATGCCGTAACATGGTCGTCTGAAATATATGAAATGGGCCATGATGATTGAAAAAAGTAATCGTTAACATGTAAAAACAAAAGTAAAAGAGTGAAAAGGTACAATGGCCATTTGTACATACCTTGATACTCCAGTTTCCTCTTCTCCAGTTCGGCCTCCACTTGATCTAGAACCATGGCTAACTCTCCCAGAATTTTCTTCAGGTAGTTCACATTATCATGGTCCAAGATTTTTGCCTGTCAACACAAAACTTGCATCTCAAGAGAAAAAACCAAAATCCATGCACTGTAGTAATATATATTATTTTCATATAACTCTAAAGCAAAATAATGGTGTTAAATGCAAACCGCATTTGCTTCAAGTGCCTGGCCAACCAGCTGATATGTCATGTCACTGATAAAATGTCAATCAATACAAAACATTTATGACCTCCAGTACTTGCACTTGAAGTAGTTTTGCATAATCCATACTGAATTAGAATTAAACATGGTAAAAAATGACTGAGCTGCAGAGTAGCATCTTAACATGCAACGAGGTGCAGGAAAAACTGAGAAAAAAGAAAAAAACTTCCTAGCAGGGTACACACTCATCCCTGGCTCAAAGATTCCTATTCAAATTACATATGTTTAGATCTTTGATGAACCAGATCTTAATATGTAATTTTTCATGATCACATGTGTTGCTGTCTCCACTGTAAGCTGAATGTAAAATGGTAACAATGAGCAGCTTTGTAGCAGACGTAAAGGGAGCCTGGTAGCATCTCTAGTGACTTAGCTTCACCCTGGCAGTACCCATGTGTCTAGTGAGTGCCTATAGCAATACAGTGTTAAACCACACAATGTTTTCATTATAAAGCAGCCAAATAATTACAAGGTGTTGTGAGGTAACCTTTATTCATTTCAAGTACTATCTGTTCAATATCCTGTGTCACATCTTTTAATTCTTGTGAACCAAAGCTCATTAATGGCATAACAATATGCATTAGTACATTTGGATGTTTTCTCCAATGAATATGAGCTGTATTCAGGGCAAAGGTACAGTCCACTACTATATGCGCACAGTATAGCACTTTCCCTTCTCAGCTCTTTAGTGGCGTTATGAGAGGGACATGCTACAGGCTTTTGAGGATGAGATTTCCCTTAGCCACAGACCTGGGACTAGACAAGACAAACTGTGAAACAATATCTGACCCAGTGTCAGCGTTTAGGGACAAGTTTGACTTGTAGTCGTCCATCACAAAATATAATCAGCTCCAGGAAGTAAATAAACCAATTGAGCCTTCAAAATAACAACTCCTTTGTTACATGTCTCTGCTCCTTCAAAGTGCTGTCTCTCCCAGACACACAGAATTAAAATATAATACAGATTATAATAAATGTTGTATTTTTTTTCCAACTCTCTTCTCACCATGAGCTTCTTCTGCTTGGAGAGGTATGGTTCTGTCAACTGGGGCTCCTCATGGTCCAGCTTCATCAGCTCCGACGCAGCGTTGGCCAGGAGTCCTGAAGAGAGACACACACACACACACACACACACACACACACACACACACACACCTCAGTCTCTACTACACTAATGTCTTAATCTATTGTTCATTGCAGAAACATATTGAGTTTGATCAAATGGATACTTGAACACTTTGATTACTAATGGTACTAGTTCTAGTTTTCTAATCCAACGTACTTTAAGGACAGTTTAATGATTAATGGTATTCTCCATTCTGTAAAATTCACCAAAACTTCAATAACTTGTTCCTACAGAGATTGGTGATGTTGAGGTTAGTCAGTGGGCTCAAAAGACAGAAGTAACTGTACTTATGGGTACAATACGCTGTCTCACGTAGCTTATTGTAGATATTATTATTGTAGACACTTAATGGCTTTCCAGTTGGCTTTCCAAGTACAGTCTCCAAGGAGAGGAAGATATCCGACTATTCAGAGAGGTCATTCTCATCTGTGCTCCTTTCACACCCCCTTGAGGGCAGAAGGAGACACTCATTTTGTCACCTGTGGTAATTCCAGTCTCTGACACTGTTACATATCATCAATTTGTGATGTTCAAAGCATTCCATGAGTTATTTTATGATTAAGTGTTGTAATTTACTTTTTAGGTGTACCTTTTCCCTCAGCCTGCCTCATCTACTTCTACTTCAGTTAGTGATTTCCTACATTTCCCGAAATGCCTTTCAGCAACCCCCAGAGAACAGGCCTGAAGTTGTTGCATCCAGCTGTTGGTTTTACATGTAGATGGAGAGAGTAACAGTGATAGCGATACAAAAGAGCTTTTTCCAGTCAAGAAAAATAATGACAACATGTCTTGCGGCTGCATTGCATTCTGGTCTATTGAGGCTACTGTTGGTGGACAAATTGGTATCTCTGCCTCTTCTACGATGGATTTCTCCCTGAATGATTGTTGAACGTCGGTGCAAAATGTTGAGTCTAGAAAGAAGCCCTTGCTCTTTGATTTTGAGGGACTGACACAAGATAGATGCGCTGGAAACTTGACATGACATCAAGTTGTTACATTTGGCCAGTTATCTACAGGAATAAGAAAAATACACTACCAAACCACAAAATTGACCCAGAGAGTTATTTTTAACAGTGTTAAAATGTTTTAGGGTGGATTTTCCCTTTAATCTGCAACAATAATACAATCTTCAAAACCAGAAGTTTAAAATGTGATCAAAAGTCAGACCGGAGTGTTCCAATGTTCTCAGGAAGAAAAAACATCAGTGGATTTAATGACATATAAACATCACTGGTGCACCCTTCCCATTACATAAGCCATCAGGTTGATTTAATATATATTACACAGACTGACCATGGGTTCCCTGGATAATTAATTCTGCTGCAGAATTTCAAGCCCATTGCTTTGATTTACAGGGTGAGCCCATTACCTGATGGAAGGAGCAATGCAGCTCAGACTGAAGGGTTTAATATCTACTGTTGGCCATGGAATTGATAACCTGGCATCACTGTGATGTGCATAAAAATAGGGATTTGTTTGCCATTGATGTGGAAAATGCTGTGAGAAAGATGAATATTTATGCAGTCATGATGCCTGTCTTCTTTTCGTTCCCACAGTAGAACCTCATTTATCCAAACTGATTAGGAATATGGGTTGTTCAGAAGAATGAAATGGTCAAAACACTGAAATGAATTGAAATTACATACCAAACCATATAAATACACACAGAGGACGGGGAAATAAAGAAATGACTAGGAAATAACACACTAGTGAGGTACAGACTCATAGATTCCCATGCAAACCACACATTTTTACATCAGTCAACCAAATCGAAACATCAATTTTGTATTTGTGTTAGTTAGCCTGTCATGATGTTATCCATGTTGATTTCGCATATTAAGTTGTCTCTGTTGCCAACAGAGTTACTGTAATTGGTAAGAATGAATAACTTTGTAATGCTAACAGGCATAAAGAGAGACTGGTAATATCACTAGTGAGTTAACTGTAGACCCATATGCATCTATTCACACTCATTTTGAAATGCTGCAGAATATACCGTCACATCAAATGAATGTTTTGGTCATCATGCCCCATCAATAAACCAGTCCGTTTGGAAATGTAACGCTTGTACACGCGATGTTCTACTCCATCAGGATGTAAAGAATACAAATCTCACAGTTCAGTGTTATGATGCATGCTTCAGAGCAACAAATGATAATATGAGGCGACTGTCGACTGGGCCGTGTCTGTGGGTTGAGCAAACTCCCATGGGTAAAGCCAGATTTTATACTGTTCAATGACCAAGATTCTCTTATTGATTAGAGAAGACCAGTCCCTGTTAAGTTCATTTTGAGCAAAGCCCAGTTTGACTTCACTGAAAAGCAGGTTGAATAATAACACAAAGTAAAGTGTTAATCCATCACACAATATCGACACTATTCGTCATGCAATTCATGTAGAATTATGAACAATCATGGCCACACAATACGCTGAACTGGCTTCACTTACTACGTATTTCTGCGGTGGCGTACTTTGGGATCATGGAGTCGGCGGTGAGTTCTGGATGGAGGATACAGCCGTGTGTGTAAGCGTCCATGGGCAGGCCATCCAGTAGCTGACGGTACTGCTGTACACGCTCGTGGAGAGGCGAGCCTGCATCAGGAATCAGCTGGGCCACCGTTTCTGAAGGCAAGACACCCGTGTAAAAAATACATATAAAGCACTTTTATGTACCTCAACACCCATTAATAGCATTTCCTCCTGAAGACAAATGCAGACACAGACAAACAATAACACACTGATTAAACAAAAAGTGTAAAGAAGACGTAGATCACAGCTGCACACTGGTATTCTTGGTATATCTTTGTAAGTGAACACCTGAGGTTCCTAAGCACCCTTCATCAAGCTCGGTGCTACACAACCCCAAAAGTAACACAATGCTCCGCGCTTCAGCCATCAGACAGGCACACAGCATGGTAACTTGGTAACAGATCACACCCCTCCTCCCTCTGTGTAACACACCACTGGTCACATATCACAAAGCCTGACATCTTAAAAATCTGAAAGGAAACTCCTCAACCATAACAAGCTCCTGAGAATTTGTACGGAGTGGTAAAGAAGTGAGGTAAGTAAAAAAGTTTAGGCTAGGTACAGGTAAACCTTATTATCACGTTTGCATTGAAAAGACGATAGACATCCAGATGATAAAAACACAACATACATAATTAGGCTGCGTTCTGGGCCCACTGCACCTGACCTATTGTATTTATCTGCTGTGGCCCAGGTTAAAAAGTGTTACCACTGAGGGAACAAACAAGCCTTTATATCCTAATTCTGCGTGTGTGTGTGTTACAACGCAACAAGCAGGCTAGGTTCAAGCATGCTGCATGACTTACAGCGACACTGAAAGGGAAGGACAACGTTCGCCATAATGACCTGCTGCAGAGAATCTGAGTTTAGAAAGAGAAAGGTGAGTGGTGAATACAACGAAGAGAGCTTTTATCTTAGTACAGGGCCCAGTAGGCAGGGTCACAGCCAGCCAAGTCGAGGGACAGCGTCGCTGACAAAAGAGCGATAGTCTGTTGGCTGCTTGAGGGATGTTCAAGCCCGTGTTGAGGTTTGCGGAGGGTGGAGCTGCACCTGGCAGAGCTCCAGGAAGCTGAGTAATCAGTCCCAGGACCAGCGGGCCGACCTGGGCACGCCACCCAGTGGTCCTCTAGGTGGCCTGCTGCAGCACTGGGGTGTAAGTATTAGATCACTACCTCAGCACCCGAGGGCCCACTCCATCCAGTACTGTATAGTCCAGAACACAAACCAACACTATGGTCTGACTCTTGGAGACAGCCATGGTCATTCAGGGTGAATGTGACACAAATACAATACAGGCGCGACAGAGCCACTGATCGTTTGATTATTCTCTGCCGACTCTAATGCAAAGTCACCCGACTAGACGGTACAGGTCCAAGAACTGAACTCTGATAGAAAAAGAACAAACAAATCACATGAGGCAAAGATTCTTCGGAGCCAGCTCTCTGATTATCCATTAGAAGTGAGGGCCTTCACACAGCCCTCCACTGCATCTCAACAACAGGGCTTGAGTTGGCACCAGGCTGTAAGAATCTCTTTACTGAGACATCTGCACTTTCCAGGCCAGCTGCAGCGCACATTGCCAGGATTCATTAAGGATTTAAACACAGAGAAAAAGCACGTCTGTAAGTCTTATCCCCCAGATTGACTTCTGGCTAAAAGCATGTCAAGCTTGAGGTCTGGTTTTAAAAGCAGCATATGGTGGATTAATGGATCATATGGCAATAAACAGAGAAAACATGCAAATTTTGGAAGAATATTGGATGATATCATTGCTGCGTATTCAGGTCTGGATGTTATTCCAAAACAAAATAATGCAACTACATGTACACAGTACAGTATCACAAAGCAAAAATGGGTTTGAGTGAGAAATAGACACCACTGTCAATTTTCTGCCTGTATATCCAACCAGTGGACCATGGTTTCTGCTACTGAAATCAGGGGTTAGCCGAAGCATCAAGCATTTCTGCTTCGGACAAGTGAGCACAAACTAAACTAAGAGGAGGAAGTTCTCCATCTATTGGCCAATTCTCAGTATCCCTCAGGCCTTTCCTGGATCCAGGCTCCTAGGACATTACATAACGGCAAAATGTCTCCGCTAATGATTCCATAGGACAAACCACCCAGAGATATAGCACAATATATAGAGCTCACAGGATCAGGATTCAATTATGCTGCCAAGACACAATGCCCTAGGCATCTTAATATGTTTGATTATGCTTGGTACCGCAAAGGCACAGCGTGACGTTTCTGGCTGTTCAACCTGAATCTGAATCACTTTATTGGCTCACAATGCACATTTTCACATCTGGACACATCTTTGTATATAGTATGTTCTTCCATCTGTATACCTGATAATGTGAATAGCGGGTGGTGCACACATACACATCCGCTTCTAACCTTTAAATCTGTCAAGGAAGATGCGATGCACACTCGCACATCTGTCTCTAACCTGTAAAATGGTCGATGAAGGCGCTATATCTTTACTCATTTATTTGTCACTAATATGTTCTTCTCTCGTAATTTCTTCAATTCAGTTCTCTCTCTTTCTTCTGTTCATATCTATATCCTATTCTGTGCTACTGCAATGACCCAATTTCCCCATGGGATCATTAAAGTTTTCGTTTGTCTTGGTGACATTGGTGCAAAGACATACCAACAACTTTCACAGTACAATACAGTACACACTGATACACGCTGTACAATGACAACAGATGGCCTCCACTGGTCTTTGCAACTAAGTGTTTGTGCACTTCAGCCTTGCAGAATTGATTGGCATGATTTTCTCTTTAGCTGTCTAGTCCGTCTATCCTTTCACTCACACTTTTATAACCAGTGGTGACACATCAGTATTAGAGAAAAGAGAGAAAAGACGTCAACAGAAGAGAACAGCATTATTACTGTACCTCCCACAAAGTTGTTCTCTAGGTATTCTATGATCTGGTTGTAGTCGCTGACGATCGTGTCTCCATGGATGAAGACGGGCACCTCCTCACCCAGGTTCAACCTCATGAACCAGGGCTCCTTGTGCTCCTGCAGCGGCAAGCTCACGTCCCTCTCCTCGCAGATTAGCCCCTTCTCATTAATGACTAGGCGTACCTGGAATTAAATTATAAATAAGGACATGTTTAGCCTAGTTTCGGAGGGGGTGGATTAGACTGCATGTTGAAACTGAGCAACCGATACTCTCTAGGCTAGAGATGTTTTGCAGTAGCACGACAGGCTATTCTAGATGACGAGCAGGTAAGATGAGACAGTGGAAACAATAACATAATGCACATTACAGCATCCTCCTCTTTGTTCCAGGGAATCAAGTCAAATTAATATAAAGAGAAAAAAAAGGTTTGTGTCTGCACTGTACCCACTTACACCATTTTTTATTATTATTATCGATGTTTGAGGACATGTAAGAAGTGATAAGAAAAATGTGCAGTGGGATATTTTATCCACACTAGAAACTATAACACGCAAAATAGTCGGGAGATTGATTATCTGGTATATGAACATAAAACAACAAAACCCACACATGGCATTCTCTGTTCTAAGGGGCTATTACAATATTACCAAAGCAGAGCATGGTGGTTAATAGAGCCATGAGGAACAGTACAGATAAGGGAAAGAGACAGGTCTGGATAAACTAAAGCTCTTATTTTATGAAAGAAAAGAGCTACTATGTGTGTGCTGTAGAATATATAGGCCAAGCTGAATTGTTTGTGTGGTTTGACAAAATAATTAGATGTTATACTGTGTGCTAACGTTTGGGCAAAAACTGTGCAAGACGGTCAGGATCCATTACTAGCAGTATAAAAGACAAACCAAGGTCCATGGAGAGTGGGAATAACATTAATGAAAGGAGATGACACTTAGGGTGAAAAGTACTGTGGCCACCGGGGAGAAGATGGGAAAATGGGAGTTTTGCTTTACATGGCCAGACATGGTGTAATAAAATAAAACAAATGTGAAAGCACAGAATGATTTAGTAGCATAAGCGCAGTAATTACAGCATGACCACTGGTTTGGACAGCGTAGAGGGACCTTTAGTTCTACAGAAATGTATTAATGCAATGTCAAAGAAGTAAAAGCTGTTGACATCTGCATGGAAGAGGGGCTGTTATACACTAAAGCAGCATCTCTTTATAAAAATGTCAAATATTTCAGGTCCCAGTCTACAGCATACACTGGGTTTCCCTCACGCATGCCCTTTACAGTGCAATCAGTGTTGCAACAACAGTTTGTTACATAATAATTTCAGTCACTCCTCTGTAAAAATGCCAAGTAGCCCCGCTGCTTGGTAAGACATTTTCTCAGGAGGAGGCGTAAAAACAACTCCACTCATTTAACACTGTAACTTACTTTATAACTGTATATTATTACTATGTTTGTTGTCAATAAGTAATTACAATGGAATTCACAGTTAGCAGCTAGTCATGAAACTTTAAGAATAAACAGAAGGTAAAAAAGGGTTGTGCAGGGGAAATCCAATGGTACAGCTTTCTTCTTTTCTCAGAAACTAATCTATATATAATCTATATAATTCCCTGAACATCTGATGACGATGGTCTCTTCACAAAGATAAAGGTTGTTGTTCTGTTAGAGAAGTCATATCTCTTACATCGTTATCACTTGCTGAATGTCTCATGGCCGACTGAAAATGAGAAGTACACACATTTGGTACAGTTCTGGTGGAGTGGGCAATCTAGTGCATGACCTCTGTTGCATAACAGCAAATGTCATACAGCATTTTAGGAAATAAACGTAGTCATGATTGTTGTAGGAATTTAGTGCAGCAGCGTTGCTAAACTTCAAGAAATACATACCCAATTGAACAGTGAGCCTGGTGTTTACCCCTCTGCTGAGTGACAACAGGGACAATCTGCAGCTCAGTTTGAGTGGCTCTGAGCCTACATCTAGCCTTATGGTTGACAGACAGGCTAAAGCCCAGCCTTTACCACATTGGAAGGGGAGACTGAGCATCAACTCAAGGTTGTTGGTCGACAGTGGAAAGGAATATAACACCACCCTTCGATTCATAAACATAGTTTTATATTCATGATTGATTGAGCTATAGCCAGTTTGATTACATGCTGAGCAACATGCAGAATCTGTCTCATAACAGTGTTGCAAGAGATCAACTGAGGAAGCACTAAGTATTATTTCACAAACGGGAGAATGCATATTAGATTTTTTCAGACTAGATGTTTGTGAAGTGAAGCCCTGTTGATCATGTATACTCAAAAAAAGGCTTCTTAGCTTCATATTGCACATTACAAGGTGTGTTAAAATCATGGGGCTATTTGAAGAGTTTACGTGGTTATAGTCAGTCTGAAGACAACATTTTGGTTATCTTCAGCCCATTTAAAGGGGAAGGTGTATTGTCTGCCAAGGGAATGAAAGGTATTCTTAAAAGATGGCAAATCCATACAAATATGATATGGTTCAGCTAAAGAAAGGGGGAGGCTGCCCTTTGGTTTGTTTTGCACAGAGATACCTCATTGCAATCAATTATTTAGGTTGTCATGTGTCAGACCACATAAGGTGCAACCTCATTCACCAGCTAGGCCTATACGGGGACAAAATAGGTCCAAGACGTCAATACAAGGTAACAGCTTATGAGATAGGCAAGGTGATTCATCCACTGGTACACGACAGACATATTGAATATTGATCACCAATTCATCTATATGTGGAGGACATGAAGCCCCATGCTGCAGCGGTTTGCTAAATGTCTCAAATCGGAGACCTGCCCAGCTGCAGGATCATATTCATATTCCAGAGGCCTGTGCCATAGCCATGCACAAAACACGCTTTGATCATAACAAACACAGGGAGCTCCATGCTGTAGCGGGACATGCAGGAGATGTGGTACACCTCCATTTTCAGGCTGTTTCTTACCTTTTGGGAGCTGAAAGACTGCGTCCAGTGGTACAAAACGAGCCTGTCTTTCGAGAAAGGCTTGGGCTCTGCCGTCGGCTCTTCGCTTTCCTCCCCGTCTGTGATTTTGCCGTCTTCATCCGTGGCTGAGATGGGCCACCAGCTACAGTTGGTGGGGGTAACATTGTTGGAAGACGCCATGACAGAGCGTTTTGTGCGTGTGAGAGGACCAGGGAGGGAGAGAGGGAGAGAGGGAGAGAGGGAGAGAGGGAGAGAGGGACGGGGGAAAGAATGGAGCGTTTTAATGAATGGAGACTGTCATTAAAATGATAACTATTTCCTCGGAGATCACTTCCAATTTAAATGCGGGGAAAAGAGAAAAGGCGTAATTGAAAGATATCAGATTTTTTTTTTTTCCTGCCATTCAAACTGTAAATTTGAATCTCGGGCAGAAGAGAGATTGTTTGTAGCTGTAGCTCACTAGTTCCAATTACTCTCCTCTCTCTCTGCGTTAAGCCGCCGGGGATCTGGGACGCCGGCGTGTTTAACCCCTCAGCCTAAACACACGACTCAGCGGGTTTTTACTGAGGAACAAAGGAAACGGATCAGAATCAAGCAGTTTGGAAACAGATTGAAACAGACGTAAAGATCGACTCAACTGATAAAGAACGAGGCTGACGGGATTCATATTAACTGAGCAGTTGCATGTGTGTGTGTGTGTGTGTGTGCTAATTGAAAGCCATTATGGGCGATATTATCATAC
>OMLI01060342.1:0-10722 GCA_900302605.1 Rondeletia loricata
CCTAACTAACACAATAAAAATACATGAATTATTCATATTTTTGTCTGTTTTTGCAAATGAAAGTAAAACCATTAGCAGGTTGAACAACACTCATGTGGTGATATGATGCAGTCATTGAGCACATACAATGCAGTTATTGAGCACATACAATGTATTTCTGTGAAAATACGCGTCCGTCAAGCGTCAAAATTCCAACCAAGGCGAAAAAATACGCTTGATGGACGCGAGTACTTTTCCGTTCCGCTTGACGCACGCGGCCGGTGGGAACGGAGACATCCGTTAACATGGGGACGAAAGTGAAGTTTGACGTTTGACGCTTGACGCTTGACGCCTCTGGTGGGTTCCCGGCGTTAGGATTAAGGAAGCTAATTCTGTAGAAACCTTCAAATCCAAACTCAAAACCTACTTCTTCTCACTGTCATATGACCAGCACTGTCTAGCTCAGGACCGACACAGTCTCTTCTCCTACCTTAGCTTAGGCAGTATTAACATAGACAAATTAAACACGACCCTTGCCACACCTTAGCTCACTTCCTGGTTAGGTGGGAAATAGGTAGCGGGAAGTGGCAGGGGGGTGGAAGAACAAGTTCAAGAGCACATGTTGGTGAATTGTTAAAAAACATTGCAACTTGTAAGGCCAGACCTAGTTATATTAAAAGGTCTATGTGTAGTTTCTGGTTCAATGCTGACCTCTATCGTTCAGCGATGTCATTACAACAACAAATCAAGGCTTGGCCCCTCCTCCTCCTTCCTACGAAGACATTGACTGCAATAGCTAGGCAGCTTATTTCCGTTTTTTACATTCCAAATCAAGAGTTTTAGGGTCAGTATAAGCCAAGACAATTTCATCTGTTAAATGAATCACACCTTTCCTTGAGTTTTATAACTGCATCAGCTCCTTCTTTTCCATTGCTATATGGTGTGCCCAAGGCAGAGAGCCAGAGCATTTGTATTTTTAATACACAACAATAAAGTATCAACAAACTGTTATAGAACTTAAATACCAAAAAAATGCTCAGCTCCTTTTTGTTTATTTGTTCATTGTTTGTTTGTTTGACTCTCTTATTAGCTGAGGCTGCTGATTGGGAATGCCATGTGCATCTCCTCCTTCATCACCTCCTCTCCCTTGGCACCTCAGTCTCTAGCAAAGATCTGTAATCAAAGGATGTCCCCAGGGACCTAACTATACAGTGATATATTTGGATTATGTGAATAAGAGGAACAAATGATGTGATGGTTCAACTGGGTTTTCTGTACATATAGGCTAATTGAAATGATGGGGTCACACACAACAAAAATAGTTTTAAAATTAGGTTTATCTTAATCTCAGCAGACAAAACCTTTACGGCCATGCGGCCTTCCTCAGTGTCCGTAGATTAGGGGTGTGTCCCCCTCTATAATCATCCCTCTTCAGAATGACACAGGTGCATGAGATTGCTACATTTCAGGGAATCCTCAAGAGACATACAATAATCAAATTCTTCAAGGTTAATCAATCATAGGCACATTGTAACATTTCTGTATTTACATGTAAACCTGATACAATTACATCTGAAAAACAGTAATGTATCCAAATACTATAATGCTGTCCACTTAACATAAGGCTTTGGGCCATTCATAAATTGGACTTTCCTACAGTCAATAGGAAGTTTGGGTTGTAATTTGTAACTCAAACTTTTACAAAAAGACCATCAAATTACACTCCTCATTCATGCCATTAGGATAGAGCGTTTTAAGGGTGTGAATCCAAAAACATTCTCTTCTGAGTAAAGATTTCTCAATGTCACCACCACTGTGATTTGGCCAAACTTTCTCGATTCCAATACATTTGAGGTCTTCTATCTTGTGCCCACATTCTATTAAGTGGCAGGCTACAGGTGAAGTGATATCAGCAAGTTTTATATTGCTTCTATATGTTCATTTAGTCTAATTTTGAGTTTTCCACATTGGCAGAACAGTAAATATATCACTTGAGTGGTGTTGTGATGAGAGACTTAATTGAGAGACTGTATTATGTTATTGTCAATGAACTTGCTAGTTTTCAACATGTGATTACATGAAGTACATGATCTACATGTTTAATTACCTTCTCTACAAGCTGCGTGGAGGCATTAGCCATAACAAAGGCTCATGTAGAGTACAATAACAAAATCATTAATTAGAAAACATGTAGGATATTTGTCTAGCGATGTTAGCTAACGTATTCAGTAATGGCGTAACTGTTATTTACAAGCCACTTATTGTTGCTATTGGTTAGCTAGAAAAAACAGATCTTCCCTTTCCTTTGTGGCAACTTTCTCCTAGGCAGCTTGTAGACAGTGTTCTGGATAACCCTTATCTCTGAACTTCTGCAACATGACTTTGCTTTGAGAGTTAAACTCATCATCTCTACTGCATATTCGTTTAAGCCTGTATAGTTGACTTATTGGCAGACGTTTTAAAGTGGAAGTGGATGGTGACTCCCAAACCTCAGAACATTGTTTTTGTCAGTATCTTTCCTAAAGATGGTTGTGGTGATTTTTCCTTCCCTTTTCATAAGTTTGACATCCCAAAAAATCTATTGTCTCCAAACTTTTCTCTAGAGAAAAGGAAATTGACTCAATGCATGAGTTCAGATCCGAGAAAAAAATCTGACAATTGTACTTCATTTCCAGCCCATACTACAAATATATCATCAACAAATCTTGCATAATATGTATTGTTTATAGATGTTGTCATTGTGAATGAAATCATTCTCAACCTTGCCCATGAAGAGGCAGCTGTAGGCACAGGCTGATGGAGAGCCCATTGCAGAACCATATTCTTGTTGATAATACTCATTGCCAATCATTAAGTAGTTTCTTGTCAGAATGAACCTCATGAGATCTAAAATGTACATATTTGTGGGTCTGGCATTTGTATGTTTTTGCAGAAAAAACAGAGCTTCTAAGAATAGATCGTGGGATATATTGGTATGTAAAGAAGTTACATCGAGAGTCACCAAGCACTATAGTATTTGGATACGTTACAATCTCTTTCAGATGTAATTGTATCAGGTTTACATGTAAATACTGAAATTGTACAATGTGCCTATAATTGATTAACCTTGAAGAATTTGATTATTTTATGTCTCTTGAGGATTCCCAAAAATTCAGCAATCTCATGCACCTGTGTCATTCTGAAGAGGGATGATTATAGAGGGGACACACCCCTAATCTACGGACACTGAGGAGGGCTGCATGGCCGAAAACATTTTGTCTGCTGAGATGAAAATAATCCTAATTTAAAAACTATTTTTGGCATGTGCGATCCCATCATTTCAATTAGCCTATATGTTTTGATTACTAGGATCACTCACCGACTTGTCTGAGCGCAGTGGTTTCTCCTAACTCAGCTATCAACTAGGGTTTCTGTCATCAACAACATGCAGTTGTTGGTTTTTATTTTATTTAGTTTACATGGTTCTTTGGCTCCGCCCATTGAGGTTTAAGTGTTTTTCCTTGTCTTTTTAATTATTATAACATTTTTGTTTATAAATTTTTTCTCCAACCTCACTGTATTGAGCCTCTGGATCTGTGCAAATAAAAAGAAAATCATTCAAATGTGAAAAAAAAACAAATCATAACTCGTCAGCCTTACAGGTACAGTCAAAAATACATGAACTTTCAGATTCAGATGTATTTTGGTCCTAATGTTGTAATGCTGCCACGTAGATTAACATTACAATGGGGATATTTCTGTCCCTTTCAGCTTCAAATATCCACTGCATTTCCTGAATCTCTGTTAATCTGACAAAAGCAATGGAATTATTTGATTTAATTAAACACTCACAAGCTCCAGTTGACTCCCATATACAACATTGTATTGTTGACAGCTGTGTCTCTGTCTACTTTCAGTTGTATTCACTTCCTAAGCAGTGGGGTGGAATCTGTCATGTCGCTCATGAGGACTTCCCAGAGGGAAGCAGATGTTCTTTCATCAAGCTCTCCAGCAGAGGAGAGGAAATGGAAGGAAAGGGAAAGAGATCTGGGGAATTGGGGGACAGATTGATAAGGACAAGAGGAGAGGAAAGTAAAGAGGGTAGAGAGAGAGTGGAAGGCAGAAGGAAGGAAAGGAGGCAGACATGGAGAAGAATTAGATAGATGTGGAGAGGAGAGGAAGGTAGTTCTCTTGGGCTCCATGCCAGACACTCCCATAATGGTTTTCCTGCAATGTATATATTAGCAAATGTTAATGACCAAAACCATGGCTTGGCAACACATTTGAAATGCTTCACTGTTTTCTCCCTCTCTATTACTCTCTCTGTCTTTCTCTCCGGGAGTAGATTTTACTATTTCAAAGCAAACCACATTCCTTGAAACAAACACTACAGTGCTTAGCAGAGAACTTTCATTCAAAGTGGGCATCTTTGAGTGTTTTCCTATTGAATTATTTACAACCATTTGGTTCCTTATTTGAATTGCAGATCTTGTACACCCAGTGTAGCAGGGTAGTTGACCATGATTGGTTTTTGATACACACAAAGACAGACATACAACATTTCCCTCCCTCCATCCACTCATTTTGCCTTGTAGCAAACACAACAGGTGCTATGTAAAAAAGAAAAAAAACACCATCTAATGAGAAGATCAGTAAATCATGTTTGCAGAAGAGCCCCCTTGACGGAGCATCCTGAGCAGCTATTCAGGGACGCTCACATTCACATCACATGCAAACAAACTGCTTTGACAACATGTGTCCCATTAATTCTGTCCAGGAGGATTCTTAGACTGCAACTGCTGCTGCTCCTGCTGCTGCTTTTAAGAGGCAGAGTCACTATCAGGATACACTATGATTCATCTCTGCTTGTTGCCCCTATCCACTCTCAAAAACACACTTGGTAGGAATGTACTTAAGGGTGTAAATATGACTGCACTATTTGTAAATGCTGCATAATTTTTTGAGAAAACAAACTTTTGCTTTGCTTGTTATATTGTTTATTGTATATCACATTATATTGTTCATATGCTTGTGGTGGATAGCTCTACTGCAGCTTAGTAGGTGCTTGGGAGGAGCACCTCTATAAGAGCCGGGCTCTGTGTGTTGGTTGGTTTGTTGGTTCATACAAAACACTTTTTGCAATGCGTAGTGCTTAGGGGAATTACGGTATGCACTATGTAGGCAGCGCAGAGCCCCACAGCCCTGCATAAGGGAAATACAGTGTGTGCTCATACACCAGGCAGTACAGTAGAAGTCAAACAAGCAACCGACTGGAGGCTGGTGCGCTGTACATCCACATACCAGGAAGTAGCTCAGTGATTTTCTAAGTCCATGCATGAATTAAATATCTTATTCAGCGATTCTTAGTTACAACAACACTGTGCTACCACAGTACTTTGGTGTTAACAGGGGGAGTTCTTAAAGTCAACATAGTTTCACTCCTCCAATCATGCATACACCACACCCCTCCACTCGATCACCTAGAAAGTGCTAGCGCACTTGTTGAATAAATTAGAACTTGAGGAGAATGAAAATATATGCAGATCTTTCTTTAATCTCATTTGTGGGGGATCTCCATAAAAGTTGTTTCACATCAACCTTTTTTTGTTATACTTTTGTAGGGTTGGACCGATATATTGGTTTGACAATGTATTCTGCTGAATTCTGGGGAAACACTGAATACTTGAAATTCTTGGTCATAAATATAGTCACATTTAAATATTTTGATTGGACCAAAATGCTGTCTATCAGCCACTTCAAAAACCCATATCGGTCGAACCCTAATGGTTTGCATAAACACAATTTCTAAGGCTCTAGCTCTCGGAACATCACATATTCAATCCCATCTGGTCCCCTTAAAGTGGACGTAAACTTTTAACTGGTCATGATGGTAATCTCATATCAGAGGTAGCAGTATCTTCATAGGGCTAAAGCCCTCATAAGATATGTGAACCATCTAAGTGTCGGCATGCATGGAAAAAGACAGGTGCACTGTACAGATGTCTTACCACTATAGAAGTCTCTCCTTTTACTGAAAATTTTGCATAAAAAAAATTAAGTACTGCTGCACTATTGCTCTACCACTGAGAGGAAAATTCAAGTCATGTTCCCTTTAGTGGCATCAGAAAGCACAGGAAATAATCCTGTTGTCTTTCAGCTGAGATACACATTTTGTGTTCAGCTTCATTGCCAGTTGGGATTCATTACATGAGTTTATGAGAGCTGGAGCCCCAGAAAATGTGTTTACACAAACTAACAAAAACAGATTGCTGTGAAACATAACTTTTATGGAGAGCCCCCCAAATGAGCTTAAATAAAGATCTGCATCTGTTTTCATTGTCCTACTCAAGTTGTCATTTATTTAATAAGCTGTAGTAGAGCTATCCACCACATATATGAACAATATAATGTGATATACAATAAACAATATAATGACAAGCAAAGCAGAAGTGTGTTTTGCCAACATCCGAATTGGCTGCAAAGGTTCCTGCAATAGGCCTACTAATATTACATAGATGCAAGAACTTCTACGATGGCTACCACTGTATGTATGCATGAGGTTATCATTGTGTGGTAGTGCCCTCAGGAATGGAGCAGATTTAAATTTCATAAGAATCTCACTCAGAAGCAAGCAGTTAGCATGCATAATAAGTAGAGATGGGGATGATTCAACAGCTAGCTGGTTAATCGCTGGGTGAAATGATGCAATTCCAACTCTGATGTGATCTTGTTTTGTTGTTGTGTTGTTTTTATTGAAACTGTGGATACTTTGTTTGATGTGTTTGTATGTTACCCTGGTTACAAACCGGGTGTTGTGTTGTTTTTATTGAGACTGTGGATACTTGTTTGATGCCCCCCCATCGGGATCAAAAAGATTTGAATTGAACTAAATTGATTTCAGCAATAGAAGTTGGTTAAACAAAATTTTAACTTACTGGATTGCTAAAGCAAAACACGAATTATTAATGTCTCATTGATGTAAATTCCATCAACTCGCATATTTGACCAATATCAAACTGACTGAGGAAAAATTATTCATTACCTAAATTCTACAGAGGCCGCATGTTTTTGGACAATAAAAGGGCTGTCAATTACCCTGATCTCAGTTAATCATATGCATAACTTTATCGACAGCGAAATTAATTGAAATTCCTATCCCCAATAGTATGCAGTCACGCATATATGACGATGTAAGGGATGAAAAGTATTGTGAATATGATTTATTGTTTTATTGAACTGTGATCTCTATGAATTGGGATGGTGGATGCTTTCAAAAAGTATACACAAACTTTACCATATGAATATTTATATACAGCAAAAATCTAATCTTGTTACGCCTACATCATGATCCCAAGAATACAGTTAATCCTAACATATTGCATGTCATATAATTCTTACTCTGCAGGTTGTACAGTGTGTGAGCCAGTATATTCTTATTCCAGTAGGCATATGATGTTGTAAACATAATTTGTGAGTTCAGGAGGCAAAAGCATAACAATGCTTCTGTAGTGCTATGATTTGAACTGTTTTAATTGTCCACACACACATTGGCCCACTTTATGATAACATTTACTGTAACTAGCTGAGATTGGTGAAAGGGAGTATCTCTTAAGAAAATGTGTTGCCCTAAAAAAAGAAGCCAGCTGCATAGACACTATGCTTGAGTAGGGAAACATGTTTGTTTGCTGCCTTTGCAACTGTGCTGTGTGTCTGTGTGTGCACGCAGTTGTGTGCGTGCGTGCATGCGTTACGTGCTTGGGTGTACTGTATGTACAATTTTGTGTGTGTGTGTGTGTGTTTACGTGTGCAAACTTGTGCTCTAATCTCATTTTATTTACACTACTTGCTGGATGTTAATGTGGGATGATCTTTTTCTGTCCCTCAGCACAAGGTGCAGCGAGAGATATCCCACATGGTTCATAATAACCCCTGTGAGGACCCAGAATATCAGCAGTAAGGTTACTTCTGTTGACAAGGCAGGGATGGAACAGGAGCACAATTCAGAAAAGCCATTAATGGATACATGAGCTGAAGCATGTGGCCAATCCTATATTTAATGATTACTGAAATTTTGGTCTTGCAATAGTCCTTTCTAACAAGGGGTGGCAGAGGGAAAGTGGGAGCTTGTTCTTTTATTTATTAATTTTGTATTACAATCTACAATATTTGTTTAATAACATAAACAATTTGACTACCTCACATCTTGGTTCATCAACAATTTACTAGAATTTACCAGCTTAGGATAGTTTCATGAAAATCAGTAGTGCCATGAAAATCAGTAGCACTGGCCATGGGCTGTCCTGGTTGGTGTTTCTGTGAAAATCAAGGCTGTCACCCTTTAATATTGACCACATTATAAACCCTGCTCATACTGGTGTTTCTTTTTCCACTGCTTACTGATATGTTTTTATCCTTTTTTGTTAAGGTTGAGATGATTGGATCCAAGATAACGTCCCCCCTTACTCATGCTTAAATACCCTGCCTTCACTTGGATTTGCTCAGTCATTTTATGCCAATTTCTTTGCAAGAATTTATGGATATTGTATCACACATGAGACCATTCACTAGTGCTAGACATTACACAATCCAAATTCCTCAAAGAGGGTTATTGGACCTACTCTATTCTCTATTGTAAATACCTCCCTGACTACTAGTTGTCCTTGATTATTTTAAGATGGCAAGTGTCCAGCCTCTTCTGAAGAAGCCCAACCTTGATTCAACCTTCCTTCATGACTCTAGGCCTATTTCTAAGTTGCATTTTATGTTTAAGATTCTGGAGAACTCTGGAGTACTTATAAAGCAATTCTTAGCGATTATGGACAGAAATAAAAATTTCAGTCAGGGTTTCACCATCACCATAGCACTGAACCGTCCTTCTCAAGGTTATTAATGATTTCCTGATGAATGCAGATAAAGCCTAGTGCTGCTCGATCTAAGCATAACATCTCGGATGATTCAAGAGTATACATGTCTGCATTCACAGCCAGTGAGTTAACTACATCTTTAAATATTGAATTGCAATCAGTGGTTGAATGGATAAGAAATAATAAATTTGAAACAGCATTGTATTTGATACAAATCACTCTCTTAGCATGAAGCCAAGTTTGAATCTTTACATAAATGATTAACCAAGTCCAAGAAACCAAGCTCCTGGGAATTATTTTAGATAGTAAATTATTGTGGGTAAAGCACATAGATAAGATAGTTGCTAAAATGGGAAACAGTCTTGCGGTTCTTAAAAGATGACAGGTGATTCAAGCTTTGGTATTGTCCCAACTTGATTATTGCCCAGCAGTATGGTCTAGTGTTACAATGGGTAATACAAAGAAGTTACAAATTGTACAAAACAGAGCAGCACATATTGCGCTTCGTTGCAAATACAAAATGAATGTTGTTGCAATACACAAGACAAATGTCTCTCCTGGCTATATGTTAAAAACAGACTACTCTATTCATTACTTGTATTTATAAGGAATATATCTGTTACAAAGACTCCATTTATTTTGTACAAGAATTTATCATTCAGTTTAGATTAGTCTCTAAACGCTTCGCTCAACTAGAGACTGAGGACATTCAACCAGGTTTTGTTGTTAAAACTGGGTGGAAACAATTAGAGAGTAAAAAAAAATGGCATTGCAGAACCAATCATTACATTACATTACATTATGGCATTTAGCAGACACTTTTGTCGAAAGCGACTTACAATAAGTACATTTTGTCAACAGTATTCAAACCGACCGTATATCACAGTCTTCATCAGCTAAGCCTTCAATAGGAATAAGTAGCATCCGTAGAAGCAAGGTCATTTTTTTTTGAAGAGTAGAAGAAGAGTAGAAGGGGAAGGAGATCCGTACATGATAGATATGTCAGTTCAAGTGGTGTCCAGGTGTAGTCTGAATAGATGGGTCTTCAGTCTCCGGCGAAAGATGGGTAATGATTCAGCCGTTCTGACAGAGGGGGGGAGCTCGTTCCACCATTGTGGTGCCAGTGATGAGAAGAGTCGAGCTCGGGATGAGCGACTTCTGAGTCCACGTAGCGATGTGGGAGCTAGGCGACCCGCAAGGGTGGAGGAGCGGAGCGAACGAGCAGGAGTTTGGAACCTGACCAGTGATTGTAGATACGGAGGGGCAGTTTGGTGTACTGCCCTGTAGGAGAGTACCAGTGTCTTGAATTTGATTCGAGCAGAGATGGGAAGCCAGTGAAGTGACCGGAATAGGGGGAACAATAAGGGATCTGCTATAACAAGCTGTCCACCCATAAGAAGTCCAGAAATCCAACACATTCTTCTTCAACAAATATCAATCTATGTGCACTATAAACATGAAGTGATGTTACTGAAGTATTTTGGAGAATTCTGTAATAAAGCACTTGCATGCTTAATCATTAGTTTAGAAAATGATACAGTAAAATGTCTTCAACATGGGAACAGAAATGGATGTACAGAAAAGGAATCCATTGGATTTCTGAACTAATTATTGAAAATTAGGTTTCATTAAAGGTCGAGTTGAGAAATTGTACCAAGTAATTCAGAGTAATGCAGGGGCTTTATTATTGAATTCTCCAAAATACTTATGTGGTAGTTACGACCACCGTGGGTTCCAGTGGCGGCTGGTGATAACAAAATTTGGTGGGGCGCAGGTTAGAGGGGAAGAATTTTTTTAAATATCAACTTTAAAATCTGGATTTACAGTCGATTTTAGCATGAGAAAATTGGGCAAACTCACCCTAGAATTAATCTTAGTTAATCAGTTCAGGGCACTTAAA
>OMLI01060350.1:0-15642 GCA_900302605.1 Rondeletia loricata
TGAATAGTGGCGTGGCGGGGGAGGGACACAGTCTCAATCTGATATACTATGCTACCTAATCTATCAGATCTATCAGACCTATCAGACTCCATAATCGCACTAGGTGTATGACTAGCAGTCCTCCTAGTGGTAAGATAAGATTCTTTGTGAATACGGCCCCAGGTATCTCTGGGTCTTATTCATGAGTGAGGGAGTTGGCAGTGGGGACGCTGCCGTCCAGATGAATACAGAACGATAAAAAAAAAAACTGTATCTGTTCCTGTGGGGCCAGCCCTTAAGTAGTAACCCTGTTTGTTTTCCCTGAGAAATAGATTTTTTGTCATAACTGTCTTCATTTAGATTTTGCTCAAACTATCGTGATAATATCGAACAGTGAGCCGTGTATCGTAACGAACCAAACCATGAGCTCGATGTATCGCTATATTCCTAGTAATCGATGCCTTTGTTTCATCACACATTGACTACTGTAACGCCCTCTACTTCTGTCTAAGGAAGAGCTCCTTCAACCATCTGCAACTGGTGCAAGACTAGGGGATGGGACCATTTTACCCACATTCTAGCTTCCCTGAACTGGCTTCCTGTTTTTTTGGAATTGATTTAATATCTTACTGCTAGTTTTTACGGCTCAACAAGGTCTAGCCCGAACGTAACCTGAGATCCTCAGATCCAGGCTTAATACTAAAGGTGGCTGGGCTCTCGCAGTCAGAGCCCCAATGCTTTGGAACAGCCTGCCTGAGGAACTCGGGCTAGCTGAGTTTGTCATCTTTTAAATCCCTGCTTAAAACCTTATTTTATAGAAAACCATTTTTATAATTGTTTTATTTCACTCTCCTGTTGTGGTTTTATTGTTCTTTCTTTTCTTTCGTTTTTGGCTCTGCTTTTATTCGGCTTTGTTCTAATTGTTTTGACTTTTATTGACTTATCGGCATTTTTTCTTTTTTTTTCTCCTGTGCTTTTGCCTGATTTTATTACCTCTGTTTTACTTCCTTGTCTCTATAAAGCACTTTGTAACTTTCATTTGAAAAGTGCTATATAAAAAAGTTACTATTATTTGATGTTGGTTGAAGTTGGTTCTCTTATGTCTAACTTTGGGATAGACTTTATTTTTCATACTGAACTGTTAGTTTAGATTTTTAGTTTAGTATTATTTTATTTATTCAGACAGTTGGAAAGGAGAGACACAGCAGATAAACTCTGGCAGGATTGGATGGATCCTAAGCCAGCAGGAGCAAACGTGTTCTTCCAGAGGGGGCGGATTTAACCACTCAACTATCGGGGAACATGAATTGTGTTGGGGCGTGGAGTGCTCCTTGGACCATTATTGTTAATTATTCTTGTCTCTGTGTTCCTCAGGCCACCAAACTGTCCCTTCATGCCATTGACGACAAGCCAGCCGAACAACTTCCTGTGCTTACCCCTGCTGACCTTGAAGAAAAAGCAGATCCCAATGTCATTACCAAAAAGATCTCCCTGCTAGAGGCCCGCTGTGCTCAGATGAAGCCTAACCTGGGGGCCATTGCCGAGTACAAGAAGAAGGTACGCAAAATATGCATAACCATCCAATACCTGTAGCAGAGGTTCCCAGACTTCATTATAGGATCCTCCACTGGAGGTATTATTTTACTTGGGACCCACCAAATGCGCAGTGAAGTAGGTAAATTATGTGGTGAGTCGAGAGAATTGGAGAGCAAGTGGGTAGAGGAGTGTATAAATAAGTGTAAAAACCTAGGAGGTCTATGAACAACCAATTCTTGCTGAAATGTAAATCACTTGTGGAAATTACTTTGCAGGGGTTGGATTTGAAAAGTCTGTGAATCACACAAAAAATACTGTTTCTTAAGTCCTGATAAACATGTATGTAACATTTATGTAGTTGTAGACACCGTCATTTAGCATATTGTGCTATTTGTTGTGAAGAAAAATCTTCAGCTATAATGTTGGGAATTGAAGTCTGGAAGCTGATGATATAATGATATAGCCTTCTTGACAGTCATGTTGCCCAGCCTCTATCAGCATCCATCATATATATTGAACACTGACCAAAATCTTCTAATTTAGCAAAGTATGAATTTCGAAATGAAAAATATGGAGGAACTCTGTATAGAATGCATTCAACAGGGGAAACATACTCAAGCGATGATTTTAGCATCTCTCTCTCTCTCTCCTTCCCTCAGGAGGAGCTGTACCTGCAGCGCGTGGCCCAGCTGGATGAGATCACTACAGAGAGGGACAACTTCAAACGTGGCTACGAGGACCTGCGCAAACAGCGCCTCAACGAGTTCATGACTGGATTCAACATCATCACCAACAAGCTGAAGGAAAACTACCAGATGCTCACGCTTGGGGGCGATGCAGAGCTGGAACTTGTGGACAGTTTAGACCCCTTCTCTGAGGGCATCATGTTCAGGTGAGAGACGGGAAAGAACCAACATGATCGGATTAGTGTCTACGGGTCAAAGAGCATTGCCGCACATCCTGTTGATTACTGTAGACTTATTTCCTGCACGTTGCTCCAGTCTTTGTTGCCATGTTATCAGTAGGTTTGAGCATTGGATTTCTGTCGCCCACTCTTTCTTCCACTCTTATCTAGTGTGCGCCCTCCTAAGAAGAGCTGGAAGAAGATCTTTAACCTCTCAGGGGGAGAGAAGACCCTCAGCTCCTTGGCACTGGTGTTTGCTCTGCACCACTTCAAGCCCACACCACTCTACTTTATGGATGAGATAGATGCTGCTCTGGATTTCAAGAATGTCTCCATCGTCGCTTGTTACATTTATGTGAGTATTTACATTTGTATTTGGTGATGACTCAGTGGATCAGCAGGCCTTTGCTGCTGCATGAAAGTGTTGAGGTCATGGGTTCAAGCCCCATTTCTTTTAAGTTCAGAGTATATTTTGGGCAGCAGGGTGGTGTAGTGAGTAGGGAAACCACCCTTCGACCCAACAACCCAGGTTCAAGTCCCTTTGTCGGCAAACATCCGCCCAACTGAAGTGTCCCTGAGCAAGGCACTGAATTCAAGGGGTACTGCTCTGATTTAGTGATTCAGCAGAAAGAAATTGAATTACAAAATTGCTTTAACCTATTAATTTTAAGAACTGTGGAGAGCGCAGTATCCCTCTGTATTGTGTAATACAGGATTGACGAAGGGGCTATTCAGGGAAATCACCTGTTTTTGGTTGCTGGGATCAAAACAAGCACTAAGCCTTTTACTGCTGGCATCCACTCTGCCCATTATGTTTATAGCCTTGTGGATGAAGGCTCACTTGATTCCTTCAGGTTAAAATTTACAGCACTTTTGCAGCAGTAATATGTCATATGATACTCACTTGAGAATAAAATCTCTTCAGCTAAATCATTTTCTTTTTCTCCTACTTTCTCTGTGCAGGAGCAAACCAAGAATGCTCAGTTCATTATCATCTCCCTGAGGAACAACATGTTTGAGATCGCTGATCGTCTCATTGGCATCTACAAAACGCACAACACCACCAAGAGTGTGGGAATCAACCCTAAAACCATTGTGTTCAAAGAGCATGATGCGGTCACTGCTTAAACCTATAGAGAACCTCTGTTACGCTCAGAAGTCTAACTTTTATTTTTACTGTCCCTTTCATACACCATGTAAATAAATCTAAGTCTAATCTAAGAATTGTTTTCTTCTGCCATGAAATGCTGCTATTCTTGTACCGTCTCAACCAATAAAAAATGTTTTAATCTATTGATCTTTTTGTAGTCCAACTACTCTCATAACCACTCGGATGTAAATAAGCATAATCTCTGTTGTGAATCCATTTTGGCCAAGTGGTATTCAAGGGTGTCAGTTGTCCTCATCATTTTAGGTCAAATTCAATACCTGTTAAGGTACACCAAACTGATTCCTCGAAACACTGCACATCAACTTTATACAACACCAGGAAATGTCTAAATAAAAATCCCAGCGTGAGCATACAAGAGGGATACTCAGACAATGCATTAAAAATCCCTCATGGCAAATTATGTGCACTGCCAATGTTCTGTGAGAGATCGCTTGGACCCCATACATGTCACACCTCAGACAATTGTAGCAAGCACCAGTTAACTAATGAACCCACTGCACCACTTTGAGAAACATTATGTAAAGGAGCTTACTGCACTGCCTCCTCACAACTTATTACTTGACTTGTACTTAATCTTGCACTGGCACTTTGCTCTCCAAAAGTGGCTTTTTGCACATTGTCCCCACCATGAATGATAGAAAATATAATCCATTAGACCAAATTTATTGTTACTTTTTTTTTTTTTATACAAAAAAAAACAGCTGCAAGATTTGGGTAATTAACATTTCTGTCAAAGGTTTACAGTGCAACTGGTCCTGACAAATTCACTCTTGATGGGTAGCTTGTTCAGTCTGATGCCTGCACTGCACACAGCACAAGCAGTAGCCCATAAGACCCCATTTTGTATCCTACAAATGTACTATTCAGCATTTAGGGAGGCAGGGTGGCATACTGAGGGAGGATGTCCTTCAACCACAGCACCCGGGTTCAAGCCCCCATTTCAGCAACCATCTGCCCTGCTGAAGTGTCCTTGAGCAAGACACTAATTTATCTCTAGTAGGATACAGAACAACAATGTTGAGTAGAGCTTTCCTAAAGGCCATATCAGTGCACCATTTGGGAAAATACATATACTGTCTTAAGCAAGACATATTGGCCCTGGTTGATTTATCAGTCATATATGATAAATCTATTAAGTGAAGGTGAGGTAAGGCTTGGCATGATGGTTAAAGGCACAATACGAGGGTTTCTCACCGCCATGTACCAATGCAACATGATCTCTGGAGGCTTTTGGACAGGTACACCGTGTCTGGTTCCATTCTACCACTGTTGCATGTTACATAAGCAAGTACACCAGGTTCTATATTTCACATGCTGTCTCAAACTCATTGTCAATACATACAACAGTCCTCATGCAAGGAGATGTACATGCATGTAGCTGTCCTGAGCTCCCTGACACAACAGGAAAGCTACACTGTAATGTTCCAATGCATGATGTGAGCGCTGTGGTTCAATTTTGTCTTCATTTAGATGTAGGACTTAAAATTAGAACCTTTGTGCAGACTCCCCAGGCACCAAAAGCACAGTACAGTATCAGAGTTCATCTAGAAGGAGAGGCAATAGACTATTTTGACCAAGTATAATATAGGGTTCATACACTTACACATTTCAAAATTCCATACTTTTTCCAAACCTCAATCCCATGACTAGATTTCAAGATTTGTGTTTTATATGATATATGCTGATAGTGGTTGGGCAGTATGAACGTCTACTAGGCGACTACGCTCCAAAGCTAAACTTCACAACACAAGTAAATATGTGAAAAGACTGGGTCTACAGCTACATAAAATATGTACTCAAATGTGTATTGGGACTGAATAACATACTTTTTCTGTAGTCCTCTAGATTTTCCGTGCAATTCCCAAACCTGGAAATTAGCAAAGTCATGTTCCATACTTTCCCAGACCTGAAAGCATATGAAGTGAGGCTACAGGGAAAATTCCATCCTCAGATACTCTTACATTGTTATGTATCATCAATCTGTGATGTTCAGTGCATTCCAGGTGTTATTTTGTGATGAAGTGTTGTAATTTACATTTTTGTTGTATCCACTTTCCCTAAACCTACCTCATCTACTTCTGTTAGTAATTACCTACGTTTCTGAGAATGACTTGATAACCCCCAGAGAATGTGCCTGGACTCAAGCTGGGTTATACGTGTAGGTGGAGAGCAATAGCGAAAAGAGGAAGAGGGCGAGAGTTTCCAGTCGAGAAAAGACCAGCATTGCGCCCCTTACTCAAAACATGTCTTGTGGCTGCAATGCATTATGGTCTATTGGGGCTACTACTGATGGAGAAATCGTTATATCTTCCTCTTCTACGATGATTTTCTCCCTGTATGATCATTGAACAATTGGTGCAAAATTGTGAGTCTAGAAAGAAGCCCTTGTTCTTTGATATTGAGGGTCTGACACCAAAACCTGACGTTCACTATTGATGTTTTAGATTGTTGAATATCTTTCTCCTATTACTCTGTGACATCACATCGTCTACGTTTGGCCACATCCACGGGAATAAGAAAAATACACAAAACAACTAAATGGACCGAGGAATGCAAGGGACATCACCAATAGCTGATTTTTAAGTGTTAGTGTTTCGCAGATACCAACAGGGATGGGGGAAGTGAGGCTTTCTCAACCTGTAAATAAAGTTCTGAGCGTCTCAGATGGATCCAATTTGGTCTCTCTTTCAGAGGGAGCTGAAGGTTTTGAAGAAGGCAGCCAGCTGCTGGAAGGCATTTTCTCCCAGTGTGAAAAGATAAGAACTCCATCTCTCCATAGTCTCCCTCATCACTGTGTGCACCGACCCTGCCGTCTCCCAAACAGACGTGGTCAGTTCGCTGCTCAGGCCGTGGACCATCTGGCTGAACTGAGAGAGCAGAGAGAAACCCAGGGACGCTCCCCCGACAGGGTTGACCCACAGGGCCGCCACCAGCAGCAGCAGCCCCAGCAGCACCATGGTGGGAGTAGGTTGGAGCTCACCCCGCAGGTTCTGCACCCAGCTCTCAGACTGTCCCCCTCCAGCCTCAGCCCCCAGACTAGTCTCCTGACCTCCGCAGTTGGCACAGCAGCACACCGTGGGTATGGGCGCTTCCTCCAGGCTCCCAATGGTCATGGCAGGCCAGTGCTGCTGAAGGAACTCTGCTGCCCGTGGGGTGAAGGAGAGGGCTATGACCGAGGGCAGAGGGGCTTTAATAAATGCCTCCACCCGCTCTCTGAGCAAATGCAGCTGCTCCAGGAAGTCCAGCGGCGAGTCCTCCACCTCTACAGACGAGCCCAAGGCCACCAGGTCCAACTGTTCCTCCTGAAAGGCAATGGAACAATGATCAGTACTGCGGTAAAACCCCAATTTGTCATTTTATAGAAATAAAACTTCTGTTTGAAACAACTTCAACCGCATTATAAACCAGTCACGATCACCTTAACCCTGAGACACACCTGTAGCTCCTTTACCCGGCGGATGAGCGGGTCGTAGGCCCGGGAGACCTCTGCGCTGGTGTTATCCAGGGCCTCCAGGTAGGCCTCTCTCTTCCGGGCCAGCACCAGCTCTAGTGTCTGGAAAAACTGATCGACGGCTAGCCGGTCCTTCCTCACCAGGCCCTCACAGCGGGCCTTCTCCTGCTCCAGCTGCTCCCCCAGCTCACACACCTGACAGAGGGAGAGAACAGCAAGAACAGGAAGAAAAATGAAGCTGAATGGCTGCTAGTACTACTAGGACGGATGGAAGACTTTTTTGCAACATGCATTTATATAATTGTATCTCTTGCTAAACACTGCTTTCCATAGGTCACTGACAACGGCAGAAAACAAACAAACCAAGGGGCTTTTTGAGAATATGTTTCGAGTGGATTTGCCCCAACTCCAAATCAGCCATACTGAGAGGACTCCCCACCTGTGCCCATCTCTGGTCAGAAAGTCTGGCCAGCAGGAGGGCCGGGGTCGGTTTTTCCCTGATGAAGGCAGCCTGCAGGTCATCTATGGGGTGGCCCTGGTGCTGCCCTACAGTCAGACACAGCCCACAGATCAGCTGGCGATCCTGGACACAGTACACGTTCAGGGGCTGCCTGTGGTGCTCCGGACAAGAAGGGGGTCGCGGCTGGCTGTCCCTTTGGTACTGAGACAGCAGATGGGCAGGAAAACATGTAGACAGATAAGCACAAACCGAAGCAGCAGAATAGTATTGGCAAATGTGAGGTTTCCAGACTGATAAAGCACGCTGAGGTAGTCACAGGATCAATATTTCAATTAGTTGGAACAGATTAGTAGTTCTTTCCTACTTTCTCAATGATGGCCCGTAGAGATACGTTGACGGGCAGGGCGTCTACGCCGGTTGGGGGAAGCTCCATCATACTGCGACAGTTTGGGCATTTCAGCGGAAGTCGGAGCGGGCGCCAGATGGAGTAGTTGACAGAAACCTGGAGCACACTGTCCAGGCAGGTCTTACAGAAGGTGTGCGAGCACGGCAGAACTCGCGGGTCAGAGAACAGAGAGTAGCACACCGAGCACGTCAGGTCCTCCTCTAGGTTATCCATGGTGGAAACCGGAAGCCAGGCTCACGACTGATGGCTTATAGGGAGGGGAAGATCTGGCAGGACAGCAGGATGGATGAAAAGCTGCGTGTTGCGCCTGCTCTCATTGTTGGCAAGCCTGCTCGCAGCTAAACACACCACCTCTGTGAATGTGAATTTTAATTAGAGACAACATTTTTGAGGAATAGCATATAATACGACTGGGTTACGTTCATTAAAATGACTCACTACACTTGGAGTACCTTTGTGGCAATGTGCAACATCCATTTATCATCACCATACAGCGCCTCTGAAGAGGTGCATGCAGAGCAGCAGTGGGCTCTCACCATAATGCTACCAGATATTTCAGAGTGAGGGTGATCAGCTGTCTTCTATCTCTGTCCTAACTCAGAGGCTGCAGGGCAAAACAATTCTCACCCTTGTATGATCCAGGGCTGAGACAGGCCAGTTCTCCAGAAGGTGACTCAATCAAGATTTCTCATTACACAAGAGTTATATAATAAGTTCTTCTCTCTTGCCACTGTTAGGAGGATTAGCTATGAGGGGTTGCCTAACTCAAGTATCCGATCTAACTGCATGTGTGCGGACAGCAGATCCTGTACTGAAAAACAAAAAGAACAGCCAAAAACAGGTACGCTCCCATTACAGGATCTCAGCTATATTGTTGTTGAGAGTGTATGGGCCCTCTCCTCTAGTTACAGGCAGCTCCACAGCGACAATAGGAGGCCTTATGCCAGTCCCCACACACATACACACACACACTTTGTTGACAGGACAGGCTGTTCAACTGTGCAACCGTCCCAGAACCTGATCCGGCTGTGGCTCCAAACTGTAAGCGCATTGGCGCCCAGATTCAAACAGGTAACAGGTCTCGTGATGCAGGTCAATTTAACACATCAATTAAGCATGTGGGATAGCTTTACCCAGTGATGCAGTGGTACATAAAGATGGGTAAACTATGACCTCCTCTCGGTGATCATGGTAAGGCAAATGTATTGTGACTTAAATCAGTTTGATAATCCTCACTATGAATTTTCAACATAAAGATGTATGTCAGCCTAACAAGGTGGATAATAAAAGGGCGTGTAAACTTGTTTTACCCTCCACTACATCCCTGGTTTTGTAATAACAGCGGAGACAGCAGCACCATCCGACATTTACCCTCTTGTCCGTGTTGTGACAGACTGCTCTCTGGGCACCAGTGAACACAAGACACGGCAGCGTCTACTCCTTTCACTGAATGACACGGACACAATTCAATTTGTGGAGAATAATTTAGGCGACAGTTCAAAAACGCAATCCAGAAATGTAGCACCCAGATAAAAAAATAATTATATTCTGTTTTTCTGAATTATACCAACTAGCAGTCAGGGAAAGAAACATCATCTGTGGCTTATTTCAGTCCATTTGGCTGGTAAAAACACTAGTGAAACTGACACCCAGCCACTAGCTAGAGGACGGGAAAGAGTTCCACTGCCCTGTCTTACACAAGCAATATGTGTAATAACAACTACTTATATGCGTCTTGGCGGTCTTGCTAACTCACACAATCAAAAACGACGTTTATGTGCAAGTGGTCTTTAGTTCAAAACTCACCGTCTGCTCGAGGTTCGCAACGTCTGTCCAGGAAGATCCTTCGTTTCCGACTCCTCTTATGCTGCCTTCAAATACTCCCAGTAAGCTCGTACTCCTAAGTACACAAGGCGTAAATACTGACATGTTGCACATTCAAGTGCTTTTGGTCGAAAATAACTAAATGGGCCCTGGAACAAAAGTTTTGGCGATGTTTTCTTTTACAAATCAAGCGGTAGCTGCAGAAAGGAGAAAATGTGCATCAAGCATGTAACTGATGTTTTAATTAATTCATTACACTGCTTCCTTGTGTTCAGCCTTTTGCCCCTGGAGACACTCATCTTAAACCTCACATCTCGGCAACTCGGGTATCATAACATTTCCATTTACCCATATTGACTACTTTGTTAGCTCATTCATTTACACTCCACACTTGATACGGATATTTCCGACAGTATTTAAAGGCAGCATTTGTATTGCGTGTAGTGCGCATGCGGATAGGCGGCCTATACGGCCAATCAGGTTCCGTGTTCGCTCGATTTGAATACAAGTTCGTTTCAAGTGAACGACTACAGGAAATTGGACACGAATCAAATACAAAACCTCTCCCTTGACAGAAATGAACGTTTGACTGTAACGGAAAGTTAAAAAATAAAATAGTGTAGAAACATTTAAGTATTAATTAAATAATACGCATGTCGTTGCATCAAAGCACAAGGCGTGATCACAGCAGTTCTGCTTCATTCAAGTAGTTCTTCAAGTTAGTCTTCAAAGAGCTAATGCTGTGACTACCACAATATATCCGTTTATGGGGAATCAATCAAATGCACAACAGACCACACATACACAGTCCTCTCGATTTGGGTTTCACTATTTATTTTCTCGAAGACAACCTATCCTGTAGCCTATCTCCCAACAGGTTGAGCAAACCACCTTTCTTCTTCCATGTCATAATTTTAGATTTGAAACCACATCTTTGCTAACAAGGAATGCTGCAAAAAATACCCCTATGTTCAACAGAAGGTTATGACCACAAAGTGTAATCCATTACTACAGTGTTTTGAAGTTAACACAAATAAAATGGGAGAGGGTAAGCTTGGACACCTAACTGGTATAAGAGGGAAGGGGAGCAGGGGACTAAGGACTTGCAAGGTACTAAAGGTACAGCAAACTTGTTCATGGGTTTCTCTTTTTTTTTCTTTTTTTTCTTTTTTATTCATGGAGAAACCAGGAAGGACAACTCCAGTCTGAAATGTGGGACGCCCTTTAACCTTGAGAAAAGGGGGTTAAATCCCCTCGTAGTCTAGCAGAGATACATAAGCAGATACATTACTGCTGCTCCTGAAAAAAAAAACATTATTTTCTCAAGTATCCCTAAAAAGCGTCAATGGATTACTCTAAAAATAAAACAAAGATTGTGGTTGAATGATGCATATTATAGAGGTTGTTGGCAGGTCAAACCTATGAAACCAACCAACACACCTTCAGAAAGACTTCAGGCCTCACTTTGCAGTGCATGTGCAAAACTGTTCAGATTTTTCTGCAAATCGGAAACTAGTAAAGGGGCAAGGGAAGGGGAACATGTCACATTTAAACAGCACAGCTTTACTTAAAAATGAAAATTACACTGTATCCACAGCCTAAGGAAACTAAAATACCCTAAAAAAATAACTGTGCTATAGGTTAGTACATGCAAAGGTTATGATTCACAGACCTACGTGAAATGGCCATTGTTCTCATTTCCCCTTGTGATAAGTCAAAGCTATGGCAACAATACTGCAAAGCAGTGATTTTGCTGTAATTGAAGGAAAAATTATGAAATCTCGCTAGGGGAACATTTAAGTCATTTGGTTGATAATAGTCATGGTGTCAGAATTTCACAGCATCAAGGCCATGTCTGGTGCGTAGGTTAGGGTTCTGGTGTGAGGGTAGAATATGATCCTCGTCAATCACCTTTACACAAGCAATGAAACTAAAAGCTGAAAATAAAAAAATATAATAAAAGGAACACACTGGAGGCAAAAAGAAAAGCCCAAAAGCCACCAAATGCATCTTAATACAATGCACTGCTGCTCCACACCTGCCAATAGCATTGTCCAGTGTCAATTAATACTAACTTAACAATAAATCAAAACAAAAAATAATCCTTGTGATGACGATGACTTTTTTTTCTAGATATCCAAAGTTCTTCCTTTCAGGGATTTGAGGATCTGCCTCTTTCAAAGGCAGAATTTCTTTCCTGCCAATGCGTTTCTCGATTTTGTTTCTCTTCAGTTGTTGTATTTGTATCTTTTTTTTTTTTCCTCTGCATGCGTTCTCACCCAGTCTCGCATACTCCCAGTCACGCACGCAGCCAAGCACACACCACTCATCCGTCCATTCTCTCGCACATGCGACACGCGCAGCCGGACTCCTGGCCCCGCCCACCAGGGGGAGAGGGAGGTGCCCCATTGGGGCCTCTTGTTGGAGGAGATGAACCTGGCTCCTCAGTACTGAGTCCAGACATTCATACACAATGGGTCCATTCACACACGTCTGATAGCGTGGCCGATTGGGGGAGGGGCACATTGAAGGTGGCGCCCTCTATGGTCGGAGGACCGCAGAATTGTGATATGGTTCATCTCAGTTCGTAATTACCGTTATTGTTGATTTCTGTTGTATTTTGTGGTATTGTGATACTTCAAGATCTCTTGATTTGTTGGGATGTCCTTGGTTCTCCCCGGGCAGACATCGAGTTTTTTTGTTGTTGTCATTTGAAGTAGTTTTCAGTTTTTAGTAGACGACAGCTCCAATAACACAGAAGTTATGTCGGCATGTCTCTCAACGCATTCGATGTAGATGTTTTGCTTTTTTGCAACATGTAGCCACTCATTCTCACTCGCACCCACTCGCCATCTCAAACTTCATTTGGGCTGGTTCCCCTGGAATGCCAAATGAAATCCACACATTTTTCTCTCAGATAAGATGCAGCCATGGATCCCACGAGCCAAGCACAATGGATCTAATTTCTCTCACACTCTCGCTCTCTCTCTCGCTTTCTCTCCTAATTTTTTATGTTGAACAGAGTGCTGCATCGTGAACAAAACTCCAGAATACCCCAGATGCGTTCTAGAACTGGAATCCCTCGGCTGGCACGTTGGTGGAGGAGTTAAAGCCGTAAGTTCCACCCTGGATGGCCTCTGGGACCAGGTTGAGGTCTTCATCAATCTGAAAGATAGACAAGGCAACACGACGTTAGCACTAGGCATGATACAGCAGACATTATGGCAGTCACTATGGGTATCTTTGCACTAATAAAGCCCACTTGTGTGTATATTTTATAAAAAATAAAGATCCAATGGACAGATTGCAGTGATTTATAAATCAAGTAGGTACATGGTATCGGCCCATAACAGGCAAAAATATGGTATTGATATTGGATAATTTCCCCAATATGGAAACCTAATACCAAAAGTCACATTTAATGTGTCAGTAATCAAAGCAAACTGATATTAGATCTTCAATTGAGACTATATCTTGAACATTTTTGTCCAATAACCCCAATGTGATAGTAATGTATCATATTGGTACTTGATATCAGCCAAAACCCTAAAAATTATAAACACAGAATCAGTATCAGCCGAGTAAAAAGTGTTATCAAGTTCCAAAAAAGTAATTAAATAGATGAGTGAACCAGAAATAAAACCACCTGAACAAATAAATTGAGTAAACTGAAATAAAGCAATCAAATTTGATTCCTAAATCAGATAAAACGAAGAGATGCAAATGCTGGATTCAGCTTGTGTCTCATAAGGGTGTGGAGCATTGGTGAAAAAAAGACCTGACTTTGTCTTAAAGGGTAACTTACATCATCAGATGAGAAGAACTGATCAATAATTTCATATGCCAGTTTGTAGATGTCTTCATTTTCATGATTCTGCAGATTCTCCACCTTCTCCAAACCTGAGGAACAAAAACAACATTTAGTATGTGCACCTTCCAGTACCGCATGAATACCAAATGGTGACCATAGATAGATTAAAAACATGATAAAACCTGATGGTGTAAGTGGAACTCACCCCCACACTCCTCAATGAGGTTAGCAATGGTTTCGGCCTCATCATCAGCCATCTTCAGGATGTTGCTGAGGCCATCCAGAACTACCTGCACGACCTGGGCATCCTTCACTATCAGCAGGTTGCAGAATGGTGGGATCACCTGCTTCTCAATCAAGTGCGCCACCTAGGAGAGGAAGAGAGAATTCAGCGGAGATCAATAATCTGCCATGTTAATGAAGAGAACAATAAACTGTCTGTCTACAGGGTTCCTACATTTTATATTTCAAAATTTCAGTTTTCCCAGACCTCATTTTCTTGGCTCCATTTGAAGATTTTGGTCAGTATGCCAATAGTGGTTTGGCAATACAACTGTCAACTAAACCATATCACTATAACTGAAGATTATTTGTATCACCACAGCAAATATCAAATGAAAAGACTGTGGTTCTATCAACTACATAAAATGTAAAATAGTGCATCATGCCTGAACAATAATTGCACAACTTTTCTCTAATCTTTGTGCAATTTTCATATTTCATGACTTGGAAATTATCAACTTCATTCAACTGCGTAAGAACCCTGTATCCATGTTGCAGCATACAAAGAATAAATGGTGTTAGGTAAGGGTGGGACCAGGCAAGAGTGGGTTAAAAAGCTGAAGGTAAAAGCACATCAGGTTGAGGACTATATGGAGGGAAGGATGGGGAAGAAAAGAGGATCAGGGAGAGTTGTGAAGGAGATTCTTACCTGGTCTTTCCTCCCACTTATTGTCAGGTTGCTGATGGCCCAGGCTGCTTCCTTCTGAGTGCCAAAGTCACCCTGGGAATACATCCATTCCAAGTTAGCATTCCACATTTCCCACGGTATTCATGTACTCTCTACAAAACTTCACACCTCATCCATTTGTACTTAGGAGAATTTAAAGAGCGAGGAGACGCGCACCTTGTCGAGCAGGTGTATGATCATGGGCACTAGCTTGGCGTCAATGACAGCCTGCACCTGCTGCTGGTTGCCTGCTGTGATGTTGGACAGGAACCACACTGCCTCCTACAGGACAGGAAGGACAGATACAGGAGTCAGTAACAGCTTTCTAGAGAATGGATGGGCAGTCATGTGCCATGGAGGACCGAGGGTAATTTCACACTGATGCATTTATGTGCCTGAGCTGGATCAGAATCCAGGGGTCGTCTGCTCTGAGAGTTTGGACCCCTGGTCGAGACAGAGCGCTGTGGGCGGGGCAAGGACGATTTTGAGGCTCTAATCATTGGCCAGGTCACAAAGGGAGGGGGCGGGCCTCTTGTTTTAAGTGACATGCCTCAGATGCACTCCGATATCAGCAGAGACCAGTGGTCTTCAGCGCCCTCTGGCCACCGTCCAGTGGTATCACACATTCAGTCACATGCACACAAACTACCCTCCTCCATCTGTCCCACTAACTGCAACTATCACCAGCCGCTGAAGTCTTCTTTGTCTTCATCATCAGGATTCTCCATGTTGTGAATTCCTATTATTAGCTGTCTGTCCCATCTACAACCATTTACACAGCATTCACACTAGCACCAAGTCTCTGATTTCATCACTTCCAGATAGCACTCGCTGCTGCAAATTAAGACAGAGAGTGTGTGTGTGTGTGTGTGTTGGAGAGAGAGGAGGAGGAGACAGGATGCATTACCTTGTTGATTTTCTCTTTGGGGTGTGTGAGGAGGGAAGGGAAGTGGCTGAGAGCGTCACAGTTGAGCACCACCTGGGTCTGTTCATCTGTACCAGTCACTATGTTGCCCACTGCCCTCAGAGCAGCAGTCTGGACATGGAGGGAGAGAGCAGAATCATTATACATAAACGCATACCTTTAGCTACGCAGATTTCAGAAGTTGCCCTACTTGTCTGTATACGAGTACGTTTCATGCTTTTAGTGC
>OMLI01060361.1:0-12733 GCA_900302605.1 Rondeletia loricata
GCTCATCATCAATGATGTCGCCAAAAAAAAATCAAGGATCTCGCAGATTACCACTTAAATTGTATTCAGTCTTGCTTCACTTATTTTTGTGCTTTAGATTTTTTTTCCTCACTGTAATGTATAGAGTATACTGAAAGGTCAATGACACTGTACCAATGTACATGAAAATGGAAATGCCCTGTTGATTCCTATTATATATCATAATAAAAATAACTGACAAATCATCATAAATTGACCTTGAGTTCCCCTAAAAGCAGTGTGGAGATAACTTGCATATGGTTGAATATGAGACTTGCGTTTTTATCCTGTTTTGTCTTCAGTGCTTTGCATCACTGACTGACAGAGTTACCATTTCTAAACTGGGGTCAGGGACCTTCAAACGGTCCTCAAGGGGGCTCCAGAAGGTCCCCAAATGGAGGAATAGTTCAATTTTGACTTATTTTACATAATTTCTTTACTTTTGATCCAAGGTGTCCCTCTGTCCACTGTTATCTCCCCACCTACAACACAGACAGTTATGTAATCTTGTTCAGTTTATATCTAACAGCAGAATTCTTTGTCTGTTGGACAAATTGCAGCCTCTGACACATCTATTTGTGGGTCCTTACCATGAAAAGGTTTTGGAACTCCTGTCGTAGAGTGCTAGCTTAAAGAAAATAATACATTGTTATACAATTTAGAAATGAGACAGGGCCAGAAATCATGGATGACCATTGAGCTATCATGAATGATAATTACCTCTCTCTCTCCATACAGCTCTGTAATGATGCCAGCTAGAAACAACATATTGGGCGGTGGAATATCCAACAACAAAGTCAAGTATTCAAGGCTGGCTGCTGACGACGATGGTTACATAGACTTGCAGGTGAGAGATTGATAACAATCTCTTTTGGGTTATCACAGGCTAATTTAATTTTTATGTCTAATGACATTAATGTAATATTTTTGTTTGAAAGTGATTTATCTTATATTTGAGCACAATCTTGAGGCAACACCACACCTAAGCTAACTCTATGGCACATTGGCGCACAGTAGAGAACCACAGTAGTAGCTTAATCTTCTGTCTGCCACACAGTATTAACCCTAATGATGATATACTACTACAGAGAGCTGTTATCACAAACATTGAATGTCTTGTTTTGTCTAACCATTTGACACTTTGAACAGTTCAAGAAAAGCCCTCCGAAGGTCCCATACAAGGCGATTGCCCTGGCAACCTTCCTTTTTTTGATTGGCTCCATACTGATCATCCTCGGTGCCCTTCTTCTGGCAGGATCCATAAACGTTGAGGTAAGTTTGGTCTATAATATGATAAAATCTGTTCATCATCATGGTAATTCTTCTTAAAGGTTTGCAAAGGATAAATGTACCTCATGTACATACATTAAAAAGCACATCAGAATCAGAATTTGTCCCCTGTTACACCTGGCATTAACATGCGTCTCCTATCTGGATTTTTGCATTAAAATGCGTCTCTCCACATTGAAACAGGGTTCCCACGGACCTTGAAAATCCTTAAAGGTTTTTGAAAATGATTGGATGACCTTGAAAGTACTTGATTACCTTTTTTTTTTATATACCACCCAAATTCCTCAGTATGCCCCAGCTCTCTGGATCAACACTTCCATCTTGAGGAAAACCCTGGGCTGGAGATCTACGGGTTTAAAAATAAGGATTTCACCATGATGTCTAATTTTGACCAATGACATGTCTTACCCCAAAATATGCCAATTTTGAATTTCATTGAAAAGTCCTTGAATCTGATGTCCAATTAAGAGTGGGAACCAAATCCAATTGCTCTTTCCCCTTGCCAAAATGCAGACTGTCAAACACGTCACTTCGTAATATTACACTTGGAATATTTACGTCCCTTAAAATTGACAGTAAATGCCTCGTCTCGCTTGTTCCCCATCTACAAGTAGAATCACTTAACTTCATCAAATACTATAAGTGTATAAAAAATGGACTTTGTGATTGATAGATGTGGAGACAAATCAACTATTAACAGTGTTGCACAGTATTTACTGACATTTGGTACAATACATACCGTGCAAATTATGGACAAAAGACTATACATAAACACTCTACATGCATTCAGTATGACAATAAGATGTGCAACACATTGACATGGACCATACATTTTTTCAAACAGTAAGGGTTACAGTAACTTAATACGCAAGACTGCCATCTGGTGGTAAAAGCAAACAGTTCAGTTGGGGTTTAGTGACTGTGCCTCCTGGTGGTTAGTTTGCCTTTATTTGAAATGACTGATGATTTACATGCAGCCAGATCTCAGAGAAATTATGTCGACATCTCTGTATGCCTCCGGCACACCTTCCTCATTGAAAGGATATTTACGTAGTGCTGGTTGGCAATGTGGAGATAAGTATGTTAAGACTGAAAGCCCTCTGGCCAATAATCCTGAATAAGATGCTCAGTAATGCTTCCTCCAGCATTATGTAGTGTTCCAGCGAATTACATTTGTTTATGCATGGTGGGACATAGGACATGCAGAGAGGTTTTAGCAAATGGGGTTCTCTTAAGCAGTGGGACCGCTGTACGCATAGATCCCAATAAGAAACAGCTTTACTGGTCTTTTTTGTTACTTTTTTTCAGCATCCAGACCGCACAATTCCTGTCCTCATCATAGGGATACTCGTCTTCCTTCCTGGATTCTACCATTTGAGAATCGCCTACTATGCTTCCAAGGGTTATCGGGGTTACTCCTATGATGACATCCCAGATTTTGGTGACTGAGCCAATCGAATAAGGGTCAACTGAGCCTATCAGCTGGTGATCGGCAGAGTATTTCCCCTTCTTTTGCCACACCGTGTACCCTGAGACTTTTGCCTGCTGTTTACCTTGAATTTCTACTGTAGTGAGAATTACAGAGTGGCTTAACTTGACACGATTGTTGGTTTATTGCTGATCATAACTGTTCTGCAGTGGAAACCTGTCTTTCGCCACAGGTGCACTATGCTGCATTTGAAGTGTTCTGCAGTTTTTACTCTCTTTGGTTTATTCTCTGCTCTGCGGTATTTCAGTGTTTATCCTCTACAGAAATGCCTGAAGTTTAGAGTTTGAAATATTCAACTTTGTTGACAGTGAGCCAATCAGATAATGAGTAAAAGATGTCAGACCAACTGCTTGCCTGCAACAATATAGCTTCACTGACAGGGACACATTTACACGCCCTGTGCGCTCACACGCCTGTAAGAGAGTGGCTCTCTCTGGGACTTGTACTTGTCTCCTAGGCATGTCTGAGTCTTGAATTCTTAGCATCGTGGCAAATGCAAAGATTCCAGAGCCTGGTGGCTAAGCTTGACAGCCCTGTTTTTACTACCGGATACGTTAATTTGACAACCGCAGCAGGCCTCGCATTCATCTGGCCCTACTATGCCACCACTCACCTCTCCGTCCGTTTGCGAGGGCTGTCTCCACCGGGACCAGAAAATCACAGAGCTAGATGGGAGAATTTCCTTGCTTCACCAAATTAAAGACGATGAGCTGCTCCTTGAATCCTTGGTCGCCCAGGGTACTTCCACCATTGCTAGAGGAGAGCTGGACTCCACTGTCCCTTGGATTCATCCTAATTCCACCGCTCCGTGTCCTGAGGCTGTCCTATCCAGCAAGAAGACCCTTGGTTCCACCTGGGAGCTAGACCCAAGGCGACAGCTAGCTCCACTCCTAGTCAAGCGGAGTCCTGGTCTGTTGTCAGCAGAGGTAATCATGGTGGCAAGCGCCCCATTCGCCCCCTTCCACCACAAGAAATCCTGCTGGAGAACAGATTTGACAACTTGGATTAGCATGAGTTCCCCCTGACCAAAAGCTATTGGCTATTCCATGGTCTAGGCTAAAGTGATTGCGGCCCCTAGAGTCTGGTACAGCCTCCCCCCTAGCATCAGACTCGCCCCCACCACTGACACCTTTAAATCTCGCCGCAAACCCATCTGTACTCTTTGTTTGTAGGTGTCTTGATTTTTTTGGCATGTGTCCTTGTGTTATATTGGTGTTTGTTTTTGCTTGTTCTGTCGCCTCTTTGATATGCTCTATTAAGATTTGTACAGCACCTTGGTCAACAAGTGTTGTTTTTTAAGTGTGCTATATAAATAAATTGAACTTGAACATTATTATTGCTCCAAACAATGTTTTTTGATCAAAGGTTTACTCATGTACACTAAGTGCTCTTTGCACAGTAGCATAGAAGTTGCATAGTGCATCTTTAAACAAGTATTTATGAGTGACAGTATACCATATGTGCTCGTATACAAAGCTTGGTAGGCTATATATCTTTCGAAGGATTATCTTTGCAATGCTATCCAATGATTGTTTACTTTGACAGAGTATAGTATATTTCTGAATGGAATGTTTTACTTTTTCCGTTTATATACAGACGGGTGACAAATTAAAGGACAAACCAACATAAGGTGTTGGGCCACCACGAGCCGCCAGAACAGCTTCAATGCTCCTTGGCATAGATTGTACAAGTCTCTGGAACTCTGCTGGAGGGATGGAACACCATTCTTCCAAAAGATATTCCCTCATTTGGTGTTTTGATGATGGTGGTGGAGAGCGCTGTCTAACACTTCGGTCCAAAATCTCCCATAGGTGTTCAATTGGGTTGAGATCTGGTGACTGCGAAGGCCATAGCATATGATTCACATCATTTTCATACTCATCAAACCATTCAGTGACCCCCTCTTTTCCTCTTGCCATCTTGATCCAAAATCGAGGTCAAGTGGGCCTGCTCAGCATTTTTATACATGCCACAGATCATGATAGGATGTTAATTGTATCATGCAGTACACCTGTATGGAAGCATCTGCATTCATTCGTTATGTTTCTCCACTCATGTATTCAGGTTTTTCCTTTAATTTGTCACCCGTCTGTATATAGTACTGTTTGTGCATATTCATTTGTTTTTGAATATCAAAGAAAGTTGTATTTGTTTTATTTAAAGAAAACTTAATTGAAACAAAATAAAATAATGATTGATAGAAATCTGAACAGGTTATTTGTATTGTGTGATAAACCATTTACTCTGCTTAGATATTTTTTTTTTATCATAGTAATGACTAGTAATAGGCCAGACAGTCACTTTTTCCTGGTTTTGCTACCAACATTTGGTGAAGGACACCCTCTTGTGGTTACAACTAAGCTGGATGCCATCAATGGATTAAGGGCAAATACATCGTGCTTTTGTCCTCTGCATGCTCAGGCGCTCACTTTTATCTAATTACAATGGCTAAAACATGGTACTTACAAATGCGGCGGGCAGCTTTGGTTTGATGGGATTTGAGGAGACTATTATTAATTGAACAAAGATCCAAGAAAACAACAACAAGAGGAGAGGGAGAAAGGGGAGGGAGGTGATTGGTCGCAGCTTTCCGGAGGGTGACAGCAGGAAGTCACGGAGGAGCGCAGTAGGTGCGTCGACGCTTCACTGCTACCTTTACGTGAAAGAAACACCTGTTGCCAGCCAGTGGGAGAAAAGGTGATATATTTTGTAGGTAGTTTTTCAGCGCCACAGGGAACAGGACCTGCCGTGACTCGGTAGCCACACACAATAAATTGAGACTACGATCACTGAGGCTGTGTTGTTAGAAGTTGGACGAGAGGAACATACGAAAGATGACTCTCCAAACCGGCCGTTCATAACTGAGTCAAAGGTAGGATGAGTGAGAAATAGTAGATATATAGTAGTTATAATTCCAGAAATGTTCTGACTTTCAAAAACTTTGAAAGGGTAAGCAATTAATACACTACACACAATTTCCTCTCGATTCTCTGAACTGTGTAATGCCTTAAAACGTCAGTAATTAAGTAGGCTACTGCTATGGGACAGTTTTTTTTAAATGGTCTGTTAATGGACATGAAACTGACAGAGTGAAGGTCTACTTGTGTTTGCATAGCTTTTGAGTTCAGCACACTCAGGGCCAATACAAGCACTCCAAATGCCAATAGGTCTTATATAGGCCTATATATTATGTTTTTTCCATGGCAGAGTTACTGTTTTAATTTATGGTAGAATGGGCTTGTTTTGGGATGTGATAACCGTATGACTGCTTATTAGGCCTTTACTAGGCCTTTTCAACGTTTACACTAAGGAATAACAGATTTTAAGAAAGTGGAGGGGTAAAGAAAAACTTCCAAGGCTTTAAAAACCTGGCCAAAGATAACATTATCTTTCTTCACATTAAAAAAACATATAGAGAGATTTAAAAATGCAGGATTAGGCTACATACTATAACATGTTTCCTTTACAGTGGTGCGATATTTAGAGCCAAAGGCACATTTATTTGAGCTTTACAGAATATGAGATCTCATTTTTTATGGCTTTGACATTATATTCCAACTAGAGTCTGTCCTTGCTTCACTGATCATGGGGGAATGGTAAATATTCTTACAACTTCCGCAGACCTGGGTCATCTAGTATTTAAAAAAATCTAGTGTTTTATGCTATATTTAGGTGCCAGATAGGTGCGGTTTGCCACACTGGATAATACAGTGAGTTCCTTACAGTTTGGACCATCAGAGGAAAGTAAAGGAAAATGAATTGAGTGTACTTTTCTGTGAAGGACAGCAACTTACCTGACGTTTGAATTGTCCTGATGCGGTCAACCCCACCCATCTGGCTGAAACAGATGTAAAGAATTACTGTCAATACTAGGTGACCCAGGTTAGAACTGTAGTTCTACTTTTACAAACCACTGCTTGATTGGCCAAGTGAAAGAGGTGAAGTGTGACACAGCTGTTTGCTGTATTTTTAACTTCTTCACAGTGACACTTTCCTTCCTTTACATTTCCCCTATATGATTGAAGTATATTTCATAGATTAAATCAATGAGGGATTGTAGCTTTCATCTGGATGTGTCTGGCCACTCACTGATTCATGGAAGGGATACTTAATGTTTGTACTCTCAGTATAGATGTGCAATCCTCTCACAGCAACACAAACCTCTTTATTTTGCCTCTTCTCTCACATTTTGTCGATAAGCTTCAATCTGTCCTATTTTTCCTTAAGTGCACTTCAAGCTGAGCCGTCTGCAGGGTTCCTATTGTAATGGAAAACTCGGAAATGTTTTACAATTTGAAAATGGTCTGATACTGTAGCTGCAGCTATTAATCAGTTGATCCCAATGTTGCTCCTTATGTAGATTAGAACAACAACACACAGAACATCAAAAGCAAGCCTGTCTCTGACATTTATATTTCCATCAGTTGACAAATCTTTGTGAGACAGTGCTTTCCTTTGTGAGCTGCTGGCTCATTTATTATAGCTTGGAGGGTGCTTAATGTTCGTATGTTTCTACAGGACTTTTATGTCAGAGGAAGGTAGTACACGTAAGGAAATGTCTAGAGACCATCTGTGTTACCATGTTTGAAAGTTTCACCTGTAAGGGGCATTTTGTGTGGGCAGCTGTTTGAGTCACGGTCCAAATGTCCTTCTCCAGTGGCGTGCAGTTTAACAAGATATCTTTCTTTCTCGCCTTTCTTCTTCAACCGTTGAGCAGGTTGGCGCCTTGCATGGCTGCCCTCGCCAACGGTGTATGAATGTGTGTGTGAATGGGTGAATGTGAGGCAACATTGTAAAGCGCTTTGTGCAGCATAATAGCTGGTAAAAGCGCTATATAAATGCAGTCCATTTACCATTTACCATTCTTGCTATTTTTTCCACACTGCATACACTATCCACACACTTTATCTCGTTCTCTCTCTCTTGTTTTCTCTTTCTATAACAGATTTTTCGCCATCATTCTGCCACTTTATTTCCTCATTGTTAGAACGGACTCGCAAAGAAGCCTTACCTTGTCATTGTAATAAATGCTAAAGTCGTCTCTCCCTTTCTGTAGCTGTCAGTATTCAGACACACTGTCAAATACAGTACTGTCTCATTATTTCTTTAATCAGTGAAATGCTCAATGTCATTTCAGCTGGGTTGTTCAGCAGGCCAATCAATACATATAATCTCTACAAAGAGGCAGTCGAGGAAGAGCTCAGAGACAATGCTGCTCTTGAGTCTTAATACCTGTTCATTATGTGCCAAACATAGGGAAGTGTCTCTGCCACTTAGTCATAGCAACAGGCTAGTCTGTGTGTGTGTGTGTGTGTGTGTGTGCACTTCTCTCTCATCCTCGCCCTCTGGGTGAAGATAAGAAGCAACAGAATAATAATGTTACCTTGTTTTTGTCTGGCTCACTCACCAAATACTTAACACCTAATTCAAATGAAATAAGTTTGCTGAGGAATAGATTCAACTGTTTCCCTTTTCATAATGATATGTGACTGCACAACAGGGGATATAAATCTGTTGATATTAGAATGGACAGGAATCAACAGACACACCACTGTTTCAGGATTTTTATTTTCACCTTGATTTCTGCAAATCTGTGTATGCTGTGCTGTTTACTGAAGCATGGGAGTGTATTTAAACAAACTCACCAGCTGCTGACAGCCTGCGTAATTGTTTTTCACTGGTTCAGACTTTGCCCCAGCCATGAAAATGAAAAGCCCATAAAGCCTTATGATTAGGGTGAAAAGATATGGCCTGTTTTGCAATGGTGCTACTGGGCCTGGCTGGCAGCATGTATTCACTACTGTAGTGTGACACTCAGGAAATGCAGAGATCATTGAAGATGACCAGGACCACATTAATAACCATCCAGGCCTATCATTAAAAAATGCAACCTTGCAATTAATAATGGGCCTATAATTCTGTATGTATAAATGTTATAACACTGTAACTTGAAACTTTCAATATTTAGATGAAAATAGATAGATACTGTAGATAGATAGATAGATAGATACATAGATACTTTATTTATTGCAGAGGGAAATTCAGTTGTCAAAGCACCAACTTACACTTGGGATAATATGCACACAAAAACGTAATACTTCAAACTAAATAAATACAGAAACAAACAAATAAATTAATAATAACACCCTGTACAATGACTAACCTGTTAACATATCAGCGTATGACACAGTAATCACAATAAATGCTGTAATCCCCCCATACAAAACAGCATTTTTCATACCCTCCTCACCTTAATTAATTTTTAATAGCCATATGGCTGAGGTGCTCTTTTAATAGGCCCTACAATTTTCTTATGCAATACAATTTCATGCAGTATTATGAAGTGTATTTTATGTAGCTACTAAACTGTATTTCTCACTGTTTCTCTTGTTAGCGGCTCACCTCTGTGCCTATGTGGGTGTGTAGACATGGGTTGACACGTGCCTGTAGGATTTGGTCAGTGGTGTTGCTCCCACCCTCTGAAAATAGCCTTTGCTCTTTCAGTGGGTGTAATTAACTTAGCTTAATGAGACGGCATTACTGGTGTGTGCTAAAGTGAGCGAGGGTGCACTGGGTGTGTGGATGGAGAGCTGATAGGAGTATTATCCCATTCCCTGTTAAATCCGACCCTAGCCTGGAGCACTGTGCATCTGTAGCAGACCTTCAATGGTCTGCACGATATCAGGACAGATGTGTAGAGGAAGAGACAGGAGGATTCGTGCCAGCATGTGTGGTATTTACTAAATCAGAGCGTAACTGAATAGTATAGCTTGTCTCATTGCAGGTGATTGGCAGCAAAAGTGATAGATGCCTGAAGAGGCGCTGTTATTGTTTTGTATGCTGGTTGGGTGATTTTTATTTGAAATGTGGCCTATCATGTTGATTTCCTCACTGCGGTTTTGACATTTTGGGCCATGACAACAGAAGCAGTTATTGTTTTGACCACCGGCTTTGGCTGCCGCATCTGGCACTACTGTGTAGTCGCCTATATTCCCAGCAGCTCCGCTTATCTGTGTCCTTGAGTGCTGAGTCTCCTGGCTGCTCCAGCCAACAACTTCATTGATGTACTCTAAATAAAACACGTAGATGTTGCTCCACACGTGACTCTCCAAAGATTTATGTGACATTTATGACATTTACTTTCAGAAAAGGATATAGGGCCAGGGAGTTTATGGCAGCGGAGGCGGCTCTGCCCATTTGTGTAATGATATGGGATGAATTCCAATTATTGGAAAGCTGTATTGGAAATCTGAACACTCCTCTACCCTGTCTGTAAAATTATGACAGAACCAGCAGCCCCCTGTAGCCTTTTTAATTTGGAGATGTGTCACAGATGGCTGTCTTACTGTATGCAGAGAAGGGAATGTGTTTGTGACAATTGTGTCTCTTTTGTCAACAGACTGAACATGCTGCAGGTCATATGAGTGACAGATATGGGACCAGCAAGGCCATATTTGCAAACTTTCACTGTGGTGACAGTTTCTTGCCTGTTCTGTAAGTATCTCCATCATCCCTTTCATTAGAAACATTTCTTGCTTCCCAGTGACAGTTCTGTTCATCTTTCCCGTGATATTAGCACACCATTTTCCATAATGTTTGTTTGCTTTATTTCATGGTATTTACTACTTGACTACTTAAAAGTTTGTATTTTATTTTACTTTTGTCAACTCCCACAGTGATCAGCAATGGTGCAAGGCCGGAAGTGCGTGGAAAGGTCGGGGGTGTGGTGGAGTTGGAGTGTAGCTTTTCTCCCCCATACCCAGCTGTGTCTGCATCCCTACATGTGGTGGAATGGGTTCGGCAGGGAATCGACATCCCTGTCCTGATCAAATTTGGAGCATATGCTCCTCGTGTGCATCCCAAGTATGAGGGTGAGCATATGGAAATTATCACATTACCTAATCAAGCTGGAAAGAGTAATGTTTCGGCGTCCCTACCAGTCACTGTAATTGCTATAACTGTGCAACATGACCAGGAATTGTTTGGACTAGCATACTGTGGGTGCAAGCCCTGAACCAGTATACATAAGTTGCATGTTAGCTATTTCAGCTATTTCAACCTGGGCCTTATTTTCCTAGTTTTTGCCATCATGCCGATTGATCCTGATGAAAATGTCGTACTTTTTGTCATCTCTCACACGCTTCTTTGTTTGCCGCATTCACGTCATATTGGAAGAGTAGGATTTCGTTAAAATCTTTTGTATTTATGAATTTAAAATTAAGCATAAACAAACGTTTTGTCAGTAGGGTTGATTGTATTGGTGTGAATATAACTGATAATTTTGATTTTTATCGGTGGATTCCGTGCCATGTTTACTGCTTGTTTTGACACCGTTCCGTAATTCATGACGCCAGGTGGTAGATATAAAATTCCCACATATCCTACTTGTAATTACCACTAAGAGTGTGAACGGGTTTTCCCAGTTGGCAGTTCATATTTACAGTAAATCCGATATGACATGAATGCACATTCAGAGTGCTTGAACTTTCTACTTGCTAACTAGCTCACGCTAATTAAAATAACATATGTAATACCACAATATACTCAAGTTTCAGTCCATGGATAATTGGAAAATCGGATGTAGGCAGGTTCAAGTTCAAGTTAATGTATTTATATAGCCCTTTATCACAAGCATGTCTCAAAGGACTTTACAGGAATTAGCCTAACTAGATATAACAGATCAACAATCAATTGTAGAACAAAATTATGTAAGACAAACACAAGGAAGCCGAACAAAGGCGAAAGAGGCAGAGCGATGGGGCCACGGTTGGTGATTATGTCCACAAGAACAAGGGCAGCACTCGCGATTCACTGCCAGGTAGAAACAGCATCAGAGATGGGACTCTGGCCAGCACTAATGACCGTAGGAGCTAGGGCACGTCCACTTCCAGGTAGAAACACTGCACCGGTGTCTGAGAAAGGGCAGCGCTCGCGATTCACTGCCAGGTAGAAACAGCATCAGAGATGGGACTGAGAAAGAGGAAAGACAGACAGACAGCCACACACACTCACACACACAGCCGTGCAAGCACAACACACATACTCAGGTAGACATATTCAGCCACGTAGACACTCATACAGACAGCAGACAGAGAATGATTCGACATGCAGCAACCAGGAGGAAGCCCTATGCTGGGTTCCCAACGGCAGATTTCTATGTCAATACTGTCTAAGCTAGCATCTCAGTTTTATTAGCATTTAGTCGCAAGAAGTTTGATGATTAAGCCTAGTCCTAGACTAAGGATGTTTTTCAATGGATATCTTTATTGAATTTAGTCTTTAGTCTAGGACTTGGCTTAATCCCTGTCCGGGAAACCAGCCCTATGCGTTCTATCAGATAAGTAGGACTTAAGGTTTAGGAGTATATTGTGATCGACTGTATCGAATGCCGTGCTAAAATCAAGTAGGATTACAACAGAGGAAGAGTCGGAATCTGAGGCAAGGAGTAGGTCATTTACCACCTTTGTGAGCGTGGTCTCAGTGCTGTGGAGAGACCTGAAGCCAGATTGAGACGGATAAAAAAGACTATTGCAGGAGAGATAGTTAGTTAATTGGATAGCTACTATTCTTTCCAAGACTTTAGAGAGAAAGGGGAGATTAGAAATTGGCAGGGGTGGAAAAAGTATTCAGAATCTGTACTTAAATTGAAGTAGAAGTACTTTGACAAAGAACAACTTAAGTCAAAGTCAAAGTTATCATCTCAAATATTACTTGAGTTGAAGTCGTAAAGTATCAACTTTCAAAAGTACTTAAGTACCAAAAGTAAAACTACGTAATTACTAATATTATATTGAAATAAACAAAATGCAGATAGAGGTCAGAAATGGAAATTTATTTAAATAGACAATCTGTTACTAAACATTACTAGGCTATGCCGTAATAAAGAATACAAGCATTTTTTCTGCTCTTTACAGATTACAATCACACTACACAGAA